>PVJX010003059.1:97584-115403 GCA_004027295.1 Dolichotis patagonum
GAATCCCTGCCAGGCGTCGCACAAAGATGGAGGCGGGGAAGGTGGTGAAGTGGGCTCCCAAGCCCAGCACCACCACGGTGTGGGGCCCCCCGGCCAGGCCTGTCAGCTCCCTGACCACTGAGTGCAGGGAGGCCACCGGTGTGCGGAGAGTGCGCAGGGGCCAGCCGTGGGCCCGCCAGTGCAGCACTATGCCCCGAGTCGTGTCCACGGCCATCAGGGGCCCCGCCTGATATGTGACGTGTAGATCCACAGGCTTCAGGGCTGTTGGGAGATGAGAGTGGGGATCAGGAGTTAATATTAGACTATATTTCCTCAAAAATACAAATGCTGTAGCATCTCTTTCTTCTTAGGATATGAATATACTGTGGCCAGCCTATCCTCTCCCAAATCTAGGATATTGTTCATGACCTCCTGGATCCCCACTGTCAAGGCTTTTTCTTGGTCCTCAGCCTCCCAGCTGCTAGCATTTTGTCTTATTGATTGTCCTGTAGAAACTCTCTTTTCTTAATGGTCACTCTTTGCAGTCTCCTGACTGAGCCATCCAACTTAGGTTCACCCATTGGCTTCCTTCAGTCACCCCCACTGGATGGAGATATACTCCAAGCTAGAAACTCATCATGAAGTTTATATCCTTGTGCCATGGTGGCCAGGTTAGGAGACTAGTGGTTCCTGGATCCAGCCTGTCCTCTCACATGCTAGAAGAGGACCTCTCTGCAGAGTTGCTGCATGTATATCCTCTCACGTCACAAGATCACGTTGGCCCCAAAAGGAATGTTTTTGATTCACAGCAAGGCTCCATATCATGCAGAGAGGCTCTGGTTTTGCCAACCTTCTGTCCTGGGCTTCTGTTTATCTTTAGAGACATCTCTTGCTTGGGAAACTAATCCAGTCCATAAGCAGAATTGTTCCAAAGTGATTCTACCAGGTTACTCTTTTTTTTTTTTTTCATTGTTTGTTTTTGAATCAGGGCATCACTATGTGGTCCAGACTGGTCTTGAACTTACTATGTAGCCAAGGCTGGTCTCAAACTTGCAGCAATACTCCTGCCTCAGTCTCCCAGTGCTGGGATTACAAGCATGTGCCACTTACTAACCTACTTGGCATTGCTTCAATATTGAAATACCAGCGTCTTCCCTTCCTACCAGAAGCTGCATCCACACTGGGGGCTGGAGGCTTTAATCCATTGAAAAGAAGGTAGACAACATCGCCATAGCCCCAAGGGGGGCAGCTGGTTTTGGAAAACTCCTGTAAACACAGAAGGCCACTTCTAGACTGTTTTGTCCTGGGAAACCCCCTGAAAGGCTGTTTTCACACTTGTAGGTAAGAATGAAGAAGCCCACTGTGGTGGCACATGTCTGTAATCCCAGCATTTAGGAGACTGATGCAGAAGGGTTGCTGTGATTATGAGGCCAATGTGGGCTACAAAATGAGTTCAAGGCTGGCCTGAACTGCATAGTGAGATGCTGTCTCAAAATGAGAATAGACTTACCCTGTGGGGCCCACACACTGCTCTTTCTATGCGATGACAGAGAAGGGAGTTGAGTGCTCATGTTCTTGTCATTCTCATCCTAAACTCTCATGTTAGCTCTTTTCCTGATAAGGCCTGTGCCTTAATCCATGCTATGTCATACTGTGGGATTTGCCCTAAACTCTGGTTTATGAGACGTAGAAACTCAGGTGACACTCGGTTTGTAGGACACTCTTGCCACTTTATCTTTTGTTCCCAAAGGAAGAAATATCAAAATTCTGTCTGAAGCTCAACTATCTCATTTCAACTTCAGTCCCATGTCCTCAAATACCTCCTCCACTTGTTCCCTGAGAAGCCTTCTCCCACCTTTTAAACTCAGTGGCAAGGAGTATGAAGTAGATACACCGTCTTCATGCACTCCTTTGCCCTGGCTGCAATCCAAGTATCTAACCCCGGTGACACCATTATGAATGCACTTTTTGGTTGTCCAGAGCACCTCCATTCATTCTAGAATCAATCAGTCAGCAATCACCATTGTTTTCTCCAGCATCTTCCTTTGCTGTGGACACTATTTCTTTACCAATTTAGCCTCATTTTACCACTGTCCTTTCTCTTTCTTCCTTTCTTTCTTTACAATCTGCCCCAAAACATGAAAATGCTACCTTAAACATTAACCCCCAAATCTTGATTTCTCTACTTTTTCTCTTAAATCCCAACTCTGTCTTTCTAGTATCCCCCCAACAAATCCTCAGTTCCAGCCACAGTTTTATACACACCTGCCATCTCATAATTATGAGCTCCCTAATCTTACACTTCATGGTTGAGATGATGAATATTCTGAGTACCTTGTTTCCCAGCCTCTCCCCTGGCCCAAATCCCATCACTCTCATGAAAGCCAATTCTGCCCCATTGGTGTAATTTTCTGCCTTCTTTCAGCCCTAGCTCTCCTCTTGCTCTCTGAGTTGTTCTGGTGGGGGAGTGGAATACTCCCCAGTACTCACAGGGCACAGTGTCACGCAGATACTCCCACCACTGCCGAAGCGTGGAGTCCCCCATCATGTGGACGACGCGGCCAGCCAGGCAGCCCACGATGCTGCCCACTGTGGGAAAGGAGCGGCTGGAGCAGGCCAGGGAGTGCCACACATTTCCATGGTAGAAGCCAGAGGGCTTTGGGGCTGGGATCCCAGGGTAGCACGGCTGTTCAGGAGGCAGAACTGCAACAGAGCAATCACTGGTTGCAGAAGAGGCTGTTTAGTCATGAAATGAATGCTGCCCATTTTTCAAGTCCCAGTGCCACTTACCCAGCTTCCTGTTGCTTTCCTTGGATACATGGACTGGGCCAATACCCTGAGGGAGGACCTTGTCTGTCAGATTCCTGAAGAGAAACCAACCAGAAGTGCATGAGCAGAATAACTCAAGACTGAGGCGATAGGGGTCCTTGGAAGAAAGGAGGTTCTCAAATTCAAAGGCTTCTTTTCCATCATGAGGAAGCTTGAAGACAGGACTTGGGAGCAGGAGAGGAGTTGGGGAGCTACTGTTCAAGCATTTATTTCCTTGTCTTGGGAAATTCATGAGTGGACAAAGTAGAATTTTTTAAAAACATATCCAGGCACACACCTGTAATCCCAGCACTTGGGAAGCTGAGGAAGGAAGATTGTCATGAATTTAAGGCCAGCCTGGGCTACATAGTGGTTTAAGGCCACCCTTAACTGCATATAGCAAGGACTTAGGTTTTATGTAGGTGAGGTGAAGCCAACAGAACAGAAGATATTTCTTACCAAAAATACAGTTGTGATGTGTAGTTCCTAAAAGGAAGGGACGCTGCAAACAAGGCAACAGAGGGAAGCACTGGGGACAGGCAGGAGGCAGAAGGAACAGAGGAAAAAGCATGGGCAAAATCCTTATTGTAGTCTTCTCAAAGAGGAAATACAGTAAACAGCTAAGAAGGTCTAAGACTGGATAGTTTTAATACTTTTAGTGGACTCTGGGCTATAAGTAGTGTCCTTTAGTCATTGGGCACCCAGATCTAGAGGTATGTAAGGCAGAGAGATGCTGTGTAGGGCTGTAAGAACCTGATAAAAGCAGGTGGTGAATAGTATGGACTCAGAATTGGGTGGCATAGCAAAGACATGCTTCACAGCAGGTTGTTTGTAGCTTCGAGGAGTTCTAACTTTGAGAGAGGCAGTTCTTCCCAGGTCTACAAGGCCCCACAATTTCAAAGCATTATGAAATATAGAAAAGAAAAACACAGCTGGGCATATCGGCACACACCTGTAATCCCAGCACGTGGGAGGCTGAGGCAGGAGGATCATTGTGAGTTTGAGGCCACCCTGGGCTACACAGTGAGTTTAAGGCCAGCTTGAACTACACAGTGAGACCCTGTCTCAAAAAACAACAGCAGCAGCATCAACAACAACTCACGTGCATGATACAAAAAAGATGCCTGGAGCCTTTTATAAGAAGTTCTAACTCTCCTCAGTTTCACTAAGTCCACTCCAGTTGAGTTTCCTGCTTTCCACTTCACTCTCCTGGTTGTTGTTCTTTTAAATAATTCTTCCTCTTTATTTGGAGCACACAGAGTCAGCCCTCCCTCCTCTTTTACAATTATATTTGTTCCTTTGGTGGTTTCACTTAGCCTCCTGACTTCATCTTCCACATTTTGCTCTCCAGTTCAGCCTTCTCTGCCTGATTCTGGATTTTTGTATCTAAATGTCTGCTTAGCATCTCTGCACAGCATCTAATACACATGATCAAACGTAGACCCCCAGTCTTCACTCCCACCCTCCTTATTTCAGGTTTGCCCCATTTCAGCTAATGGCAACCCCATCCTTGCAGGTAGACAGATGCAATCATCTGTAGGTTCTAAATCTCTCTCTCCCCCTATCTCTGAGTCTGTCTATCTCCCTCTCCTTCCTCTTTCTCTCTCTCCTTCCTTCTGTCTCTCTGGCACATTCCACATTTTGTCTCTCAGGTAATTCAGTGGTTTCTACCTTTAGAATATATAAAAAATACACACTTTAAATATACCTGTACTACTGCAACTTGAGTCTAAAGCATCTTACTTCTTGCCTAGTTACTGAGGAATCTCCAGCTTCTAGGTCTCCATGCTTCCTTAACCTGACCCAATTACATTTGTTCCTAACTTTTCTTCTTTTTTTTTTGCTTCCAGTACCAGGGATTGAACCTAGGGCCTTTACATGAGTTACGTCTTTGGCCCTTTGATATTGTCTTTAAAATTTTGAGACAGTCTCACAAGTCACTGATTTGCTCAGGAACTTGCAATCCTCCTGCCTCAGCCTTTCAGTGTTGGGTTGCACCTTCACACCCAGAGTCAGAGTCTCTCTCTAATCTCCTAGGGCATTTGCATTAAGCCCCATGCCCAGAACATTTACAAATTTTTTCCAGACAGTGTTTCACTGTTGCCCAGGATGGGCTCAAATTTTCAGTCCTTCTGCCTCAGCCTCTCAGAGTACTGGGATTATAGATGTGTACCAGCAAACCTGGCTCATCCTTTATATTTTTAAACTTTCCATTCATACATCTCTTAATATTCTGTATAATTTACTTACTGCTTTGCTTATTGTTTACCATTCCTTCCTCTTTTCATATGAAAGCTCAAGAGATCCACAGAGAGATGCCTGTTTACCCAGAGTCCTCCAAACCACAGAGGGTACTTTGACGTGGCCAGTGTGAACAGAGGACTAAGGAAGGACTCCTGATGCTTGAGGTGGGTTCCTTTGGAGGGCCACCTTTGCCACTTAACTTTGCCACCTCACAAGTCTTCAGAATTGGGTAACAGCTGCTATCAAGTAATCAACTGGCTTTCGGATCACAAATTCATGTCCAGTGCACATTCACCACACATGTGATTGGCTATCTGTTTACTGCCTTTTAGCTGCTGCAGAGCTGAGCCGCCTCCCTGCTTCTCCCAGCCTCAGGGCCTCCAGCACCGCGGACAGCGTCCGGAACAGCGTAGGGATGCGCTCAAAGGCACCGTGCTAGGACCTTAAAAGCTAACAAAGCCCGCTGTGTGCCATTCCGCTCTAAACACTTTACATGAATTAGCTCATTTGTTTCCCACCATAAGGGCTACAACATCAATATTGTTATCATCCCCTTTACAAAGCAGGGAGAAAAAACCCTAAGGTGCAGAAAAGTTAATTTACTTAACCTTGAGTAATTAGAGATGACATAAATAGCAACTGATAAACAGTACCAGACTTAAACAATCTAGCTCCAGAGACGCTGGACTTCACCCCCACACGGCATGCTGAGTGCCTCCTGCATTGAGCCATAGGTTTGTTGCCTGTTGACCATGGTTAAACATCGTGCAGCATCCGTGCACCACCATGAAAACTTGAAGAAAGCAGGGATGCTATTATGGATAGCTAATGCTAAGCTTTCTCATCACTGAGACACAATACCCAACACCCGCAACTTAAAGAAGGAGAGATTTAGTTGGGCTTATGGTTTCAGTTCTCAGTCAGCTGATTCCAAGGAAGGAAAAGGATGGCAAAGGAGCATAGTGGAAAAACAGTGGTCAGCCCAGGCAGCCAGGAAGCAGAGAGGGAGAGAAAGAAGGATCTAGGATGAGAAAGCACCATTCCAGGTTGCACCCGCAGTGACCCACCCCAACCAGGCCCCATCTGCTAACGGCCCATTCTGCTACTGCACTCATTGGATGAATCAGCACCCCCATGATCCAATTGCCTTCCAAATACACAAGGCTTCGGGGTCCATTTTAGATCAAACCATAATGCCTGCTATAGGTGCTCAGAAAGTGTTTAATACATACAAAGAGAGGAATGATGAGCATAGGAGTTCAGTCAGGATAATCACAGAACCCCGTGTGTGGTGGTGCACACCTGTAATCCCAGCACTTGGGGGGCTGAGGCAGGAGGATCCCCATGAGTTTGAGACCAGCTTGGGCTACAAGGTGAGTTCAAGATCAGCCTGAATTGCATAGTGAAACCCTGTCTCAAGAAAGACCAAAATAATATAATAATAATAATTATTAGTATTACTATTATTATCATCATGGAGATCATGAGTCAGGGGTTGGGTTAGATATCTCTGATGATACCAGGTTTCTTTCTTTTTCTTTCCAGGGAAGTGAGTCTTCTTTATTTAAGAATCTGAGAATAAGGATTGACAAGTTAGTTAATTCGTTCTTTCTCTTACCTAAAAGCTTCTCCCACTCAGATCACTGTCACAATATACAAGGATGTCTATGTATCTGTAGGGTTACAGCATACAAGCCTCAGGATTTCTGATTGTAGGACACAAGGGGAAAATTTGGAATAGTATTTCCCTGGGGCTTGAGCAATGTTGCTTAGAGAACTGTGGTTTGAATGATAATCTTTGCTGAGCCCTCCCAGCCCATCCCGTGTAACAGAGGTAGCTCTGACTCATAAAAGGCTTTTTGCATATGTTTTTGTGTCTTTGTGACATATGAGCCCCTCTAAAGTGTAAGACTCCACTTGCTGGAAATTAAAGGAGAAACTACTGGGCATGGTGGAGCAAGTCTGTAATTCCAGCATGCTGGGAGGCTGAGGTAGGAGAATTCAAGTTCCAGCCCAGCCTGGGCAACCTAGCAACTTAGCAATACTTTTTCTCAAAATAAGAATTTTTTGAAAAGTTAGGGTTGGGCCAGGGATTTAGCTCAGTGGCATAGGCACCTGCCTGGTAAGTATGAAGTTGTGAGTTTAATCCCTGGCACAAAAAAAGGGTTGTATTTCATTGTGAAGATCTTTGATTCAATTCCTAGTTCTCCAATAATAAATAAATAAATAAATAAATAAATAACCAACCAACCAAATGACAATTGGTAGACATGACTTTCTTACCATGCCAACAGAGCATCTTCATATGGTGTGGTCACTTTCCAGTATTGTCCAGCTGAATGTCCTACCAGTGAGTCACAGGACAGGGTCTGAGGCTGGGCACAGAACCAGAGTTCACCAGAATCTTCATCCTTGTAGTAACAGATAGCCTCTTTCTCCCCAAACAACAAGGGGTTCACATTGCAAGTCATGTTTTCTTCATATCCTGTGGGTCCCCGGAAATAGCCTGTGAAATCGACTGTGGCCCCTTCTTCTCTCCAGATTCTCCGCAGAACTTCGACTGCCTCACTGGAGTGGATCAGCCTCACTTGCACCCGGGCCATCCCGGCCCAAAGCAGGGGAAAGGACAAGAGGTATGTGCCATTCTCCAGATCCTGGACATCCCCAGGGACCCCTGCACGCAGATAGGGACCCAGAAGCTGTGCCCTAAACAGATCTCCACCGTGGGTCTTGGGTCTGCCCTCGTGGTCCCTGGCCACAAGGACAGCCTCTAGGTAGCCTCCCAGAGTGTAACTGGTCTGGGAAGGACCCCTAAGGTGGTAGGTGGAGGTCTTGGCACTGGTGGATGCCAAAATGTTCCTTCTATGTCCTGGAGTCAGAGGCCAATACAAAAGATGAGTCAGGTTGGCAAGTGCCCTGGATACAAATCTGGAGGAACTGTTTGCAGAACGGGGCACTGGGGGCCGTGGGGTGGTACTTTCAGGCCAAGAAATCCTGAAGTACAAGATCTGTAGGTAGAGAAAAAAGAGCTTGTCAGGGGTGTATGTCACTTCATTTTCCTTCTGGGACAGAGATTTCAGTATACAAAGCTTAGCTGTCCTTTATCTGGTGGCCATGTCTGCCTTATGCAGCCTTTGGCCCAAAGTCTGGAGTCTCAGAAGACAACCTACACATCTGCAGACCCCATCCATGTTTAAAATCATATGTCTGTGGGTTTTGCTAAATCCCATAGAATGGACTTCTGGCCCCCCCTAGCTTTTGCCTCACTACTTGCACATATTCCTGCTACCGCCAGAGGGCGGCCTAGGTTTGGATCCAATCCCCTAGCCTCTTGCTTGTCCCCTTTACAAATCCTCTGGATTCTTAACACTACAGGAACCCCCCCCCCCCCAATTGCCCCACCACCTCATCCTAGATTTAGAAGGAGGAGCTGGGTACACACAAAAACAGCCACAGGCCCAATAAAAACTTAAAATTTATTTTGAGACAAGGTCTTGCTAAATTGCTAAATTGCCCAGGTTAGGTTTAAATTTGTGATTCTCTTGCCTCAGCCTCTAAAGTACTGCAATTACAGCTATGTACTGCCACACCTGGTTTGCTCATTGTCTTTCTTTTTAAATTTTTATTGGTAAATATTTGCAGTACATAATGACTACATTCATTGTGGAGAATTGGTACATGGACCCAACACATCTCAAGTTGTTTTTTTCCCCTTCCCCTCCTTCTCCATTTTATTTAAAAAAATTTTTTTTGACCAGCATCAGATTCATTTATTTATTTTACAAGGCTCTATAAAATTAGTTACCAAGCTGGACGTGGTGGTCCACACCTGTAATCCTGGCACTCGGGAGGCTGAGGCAGGAGGATCATCACAAGTTCAAGACCAGCCTTGGCTACAAAGTCAGATCAAGGCCAGCCTGAACTGCATAGTGACACCCTGTCTCAAAAAGACATGCACAAGCACACACACACACAAATAAAATAAAATATAAAATAAAGTTAGTTATCATAAGACAGGTCAAAAAGCATATAAAACACATGAGACAATTATACTAAATCACTTTTCGATACATTGGCTATTGCTATGGTTTGTGTCTAGATGTCCCCCAAAGCCTTGAGTGCTTGTAGATGGGGCTTTTCGGAGGTGGCTGGGTCTAAAGTGTAGGGGGTGTGCTTCTGGATAAGTCCACATCTAGCACAGGTTAGCACAGCTCTGGGTGTGGAAAATGGGAAAGCCCACACTGGGTGTGGGTGACATCATCCAAAAAGCTGGTAGCCTAGATGGGATAGAAGGGAAAGGGAGGCTTGCTGCTGCTGCTTTGTTACTTTTCTACTTTGTTCCCTTCTGTCCACCACACCATGAACTTTTTCTCCCCTGCCACACTGTGCTGCCTTGGAGCAAGCTGACTATGTTGAGAAACCTCTACAAACTGTGAGCTGAGCCGGGTCTGATGGCGCACTCCTGTAATCCCAGCCCTTGGGAGGCTGGGGCAGGGGGATCATTGCAAGTTCAAGACCAGCCTGGGCTACAAAGTAAAAGTGAGACCAGCCTGAACTACATAGCGAGATCCTGTCTCAAAAAGACAAAAGCAAGCAAACAAACAAAAAACCCTGTGAGCTGAAACAAACTTTTCCTCCTATAACTTGTGAGTGTTGAGTATTATGTCTTAGTGATGAGAAAAGAAACTAAGATAGCCATGCTGTATTATAATAACTTTTTTCTTATCTGTCCTTATTTTGTACTTTTTAAATATTAGGTTTCTCATATAAGGGAAGCCAAGTGCTTTTAAACTGTGTGTCTTATTTACTTTGCTTAATATTATGGATACCACATTTTCTTTATCCAGTCATCTATTGATAGACAAATAGGCTACTAAATTCTGCTGCCGTAAATATGAGTGTACACATATCATTGTAATATGATGTCTTTAACTCTTTTGGGAAGATACCTAGAAGGGAAACATCTAGGTCAAATGGAATTTCTATTTTTAATTTTTTGAGGAATCCCCATATTGATTTCCATAGTGCTTGTACCAATTTACATTCCCACCAACAATGAAGAAGGATTTCTTTTTACCTGCAGTCTCTCTAGTGTTTGTTGTTTGATTTATCTGATTTATCTGATTTCTTGATGATAGTCATTTTTTCTGGAATGAGATAGAATCTCAATCTTGTTTTAATTTGCATATCTCAAATGGACAGTGATGTTGAATCTTTTTCTGTTAAATGGCCATTTATACCTCTTTATCTGAAAAGTATCTATTCATTTTAGATGCCCATTTTCTATTGGGTCTTTACATTGGGGGTTCTAATTGTTTTTCAGTTCTTTATATATTTTACATATTAGTCCTTTGTCTGAAGAGTACCTGGCAAAGTTTTCTTCCTCATTCTATAGGTGGTCTCTTCATTGTCTTGGTGGTTTCCTTTGCTGTGTGGAAATTTTTTTAAGTTGATGTGATTCAGTTTGATTATTGGTATTATTTTTTGTGCAACCAGAGTTCTCTATGTTAATTCGGTTTCCAAGAGTTTATACCATCATAATTCTTCTGCTTCTGGATTATAAGGAGGAAAAGAAAGAATTTCCCAGACGAAAGAAACTAGTTCTGTGTGTGGATAGAGAAGTAGGGAGAAAAATACTCACCCAAAGTGCAGTGAGCAACCCCACAACCACAATCTTGTGCCACTTGACCTGTGTGACGGATGAGTTTTTGGAAGCCTGGAGTTGTTTGTTTGACATCTGGCATGTGGTCAGGATCCTAGAGAGAGGATTTTTTAAAACCAAGGATCAATAATAAATCATCAACATAGCATTTATGTCTCAATAATGGTAGTATCTGAAATGCTCAATTGCATGATTAAATAATTAAGAGCCATACTCAGCAGGATGATCCAGACTTTGATTGGACAAAGAACATCCAGCCCCTGCCGCACCTGGTTAGAGATCCTGATCATTGATTCTGCAAGTTCCTGGGCACCAAAGGATTCCTGTGTCTTGAACTCTGGCCTTGGATACCATCAGCCTCCCCAGAAGGGACAGCTTTCCTCTCCATAGGATGTGGTGTGGGCTCCAAACCATATTCTTCCACCTCACATCCAGCAGCAAGGGCTTGATCAAATGAAGGGGTGGAAGAAAAGGTGGAGTCACTGTGTCACTAAGATCTCTTCCCAGTTCTGTCTTCAAGGTCTGTGAGGTACAAGAACACTTCTAGAACCCTCTGTGGTTCACCAGCCCCTTATTTAATTAATTAATTAATTAATTTTGTTTGTTTTTTGGTTTTGGTACCTGGGATCAAACTCACAACCTTGTGCTTGCAACAAGGTTGCAACAAGGCAGGTTCTTGTGCTGCTGAGCTAAGCTCCCAGCCTATTTACTTATTTATTAATAGTTTGCTTTTATATCTCTCCCTCTAGTAACTTTTTTTCTTCTAGTACCTCTTTCAGACTCACATTATTTTCTCAAGACCATTAATGAGAGCTCATCTCCTAAACTGTTGCTTCTCTGTGGGTTAATCACTGAACATGTGCTGTGAATATGCAAGGGAGGGTTATCAAAATAATAATGGAATGGAGTGGAGTTAGACTACCCACTCACTTGTAGATGCCACCACAGAATGCCCCATGGGAGGATAAAAATCTAGGCTTGCAGGGACTATATCAGCCACTAGGAGTCAGGAGTGTGTCAAATGCCACTGATTTGAGAGCCAGTTACATAGGAAATGTTCCCCCAGATCTGAAACTGAAAATGGCTCTAAAGTTTGAACTAGATGTTTAGGGAGAGGTCAGATCATCACCCAGAGGCCAGATTATAGGGCCTCTGAGATAGGGCCTCACTATGCAGGTCAGGCTGGCCTTGAGCTCACTTTGTAGCCCAGGTTGGTCTCAAACTCGTCACAATCCTCGAGTGCTGGGATTACAGTCATGCACCACCATGCCTGGCAATAATGACCATCTAATGGATCCAAGAAGTAGAATGTGGGCTGGGATCGTGAGATGAGCCTTAAGCTCAAGTACTAAGGAGACTGAGGTAGGAGGATTGCTTGAGACCAGGAGACTGATGCCAGCCTGGCAAGATACCAAGATCCTGAATGAAAAAAAAAAAAAGAAGAGGAAAGAGAAAAAGGAGAGCAAGGAAGGAAGGTAGGGAGAAGAAAATAAAGAAAGGAAGAAAAAAGAGTAATCTATTGGCATGGGGTTACAGCTCAGTCATACATTCTAGCATGAGGGGAAAAAAGCAGCAGAATGTTTCCTTAGGTCAGAGGATGGGGTGTAGAGGTCTGAATTGCTTTTACCAGAATTTTACCAAAAAGCTTCATTTTAAGGAGTTTTGTATTTTTTCTTGGTTCTTTAATCTGCTCTACCCCCTCCCCCCACACAGTAACCAAACACCAACACAGCTACTGGGATAAAACCACCCTTAGAAAAAAAGCAAAATAAATGCAAATAAAGTAAAAGGAATGATATAATACCAAAAAAAAGCAAAACTAGTAAAAGAGAAAACAAACACAAAATGCTAAGAATTGAGCAAGCAAAAAGTTGGTGTTTTATAAACACTAATCAAATGGTTAAACTTTAGATGCATTTAATCAAACATAACCAATACCAAGTATTAAAAACAAACACATGCTGTATCGTACAGATACTGAAACTAGTAAGATGATGTTATGAATAACTTGATTTGAAGTTGGAGGTAAAATGGACAAATGCTTCTAAAATGTCACCTAAGTGAATAAAAGGGGAAAGAGAAACCCAAATAGTCCTAATATTTTTTAAATAAATCAAATCCATAATTTAAAACCTGCCAAAGAAAATGCTAGGCCAAATGGCTTCTCCCAGTGAATCTTCCAAACATTTTTTTTATTCTTCTACACATTTAAAACTTTACATGAAATATTAAACTTCTGCCTCAGAGTAGAAAAAGAGGGGGTTGTCTCAACTCATTAGAAGACCTTGTGATCTTAGCTCTAGAATTTAAAAAGAACATTAAAATACAGGAAAATTACAGGCCTACATCTCTCACAGACACAGTTGGAAAATTACTAAATCAGTTAATGAATAATTCTGAGCGAAAGAAACGAGTTACTGAAGTGGTTGTTAATCAATGTTGTTAGAAGTGCAGGGTAGGGGACTTTTGGTTTCAACTCTGACACATAAAGAGCCTGGAAACCATCACACCCATTCTCACAAGTAAGCTGGGCAAACTGCAAACCAGCAAACTGAGACCGAAGGGCAAACAGTCACCTAGAAAATTTTAGAGACAAGCAAATGTGGAGAACTACAGATTGTCAGGATCAGAAGTTGCTGGAGCCAGTACAGGCACAAGCATTTAAATCCTAACTGATAAATTACTGGAGGCCGAAGCCCCATGGTTTAAAACTCCCCAGGGTCCAGTCTCAAGGGGCCTCCTACTGTTTTTTGAGTTTTATTTTCAGAAACCCTACCAAGTTCCCACATCACAGGAAAAAACGACAAACCACCCCCGCCCAACCCAAAAACTTGTGCTTCAGGTGGAAGGAGAGGGCAAAGAACCACTTTGAAATACATCAACAGCATTCATCCCTCAATATCAAACATCTGTCCTTGAGAAACTACTTTGCAGTTTTACGGGACAGAAAAAAGAGTGGTTAAGACATTCTGAGTCCCTCGCCTGTCTCCAATAACAGCGGGTAAAAGCCTAATAAACATGCCTGAAGGTTACAACCCAGGGCTCAAACCCACTGTTTTTTTTTTTTTTTTTAGTGAGTCTTTATAATTACAGAGTTCAGATTATAGGTTTCTTTCCCACTACCCACATGTTGATACCACATTAACAGGACTCTGCAGCTCTCAACTCTGCTTCTTTCTCCCTTTGCTCTAGAAGGTCCCCAAAGTCTTGTTTGCTGTCTTCAGAGCAACTCACAGGGCACTGTCCTGATGCTGTTTCAACTACTGCCAAAGCATGGCATCTCCAAACTTGCGAATGACGCGGACAGCCAGGCAGCCACAGGAGGAAAGACAAAAGCACGCTTCTCAGCAGAATAAGTTTAGAGGCTGGGAATACAACAGCAAATAAGAATCAGGGGGTGGGCAGGCAGGAGTTCAGTCACTGTAGAACACTCTGGTCCAGACCTCCAGGCGAAGCATAATAGCTCCCCCCACTCACCAGGAAGTCTTTTCTACTGGACGTCAATAGAACAAAGCGGTGCCCTGGGGGGAATAGATTGTGACTGAAAAAGCAGAAAGGGAACACTGAGGAATCCTGTAAACAGCAAGGCAGGAAGATTTCTACCCCTGGGGCTGCTGAGGAAATAAAGTTAAAAAGATTTAAATTTATAATCTTAGAAGAGCAGTACCCGGATATAGGTCTCAGTTTTTGTTACGGTTGTTTTGTGGTTCTAAGGATTGAATTCAGGACCTTCTTAACTGACTTTTAAATTTATTATTTATGTATTTTTTGAAACAAGGTCTCCCGATGTAGCCCAAACTGGCCTTGAACTCACAATGTTCTTTCTGTCTCAGCCTGGCAAGTGCTGGGATGACAGGAATGGGCAATCACACCAGCTGTATTTTTTTTTTTTGAAACAAAGTCTTCATAAGTTGCCTGATTGCTGGGTGTGAATTTGAGATCCTCCTCTCTTAGCCTTTCAGAGCTGCAGTTATGGATGTGTACCCCCACACCCAATCACATTTTTGTTGCTTGAGCCATCCAGTTTATGGTGTTTTTTATGGCAACCTGAGCAAACTAATATATCTTTGTTCTACAAAAATATTTGTGCAGGGTTTAGAACTTTGCAGGTAAACATCATTCTACTTCCTCCTGGCCTGTTCAATTGTTTGAGATGTCAGCTGTCAGGGAACTCATTCCTTTGAAGGAAACTTGAGTCTTTTTCCTTATCTGTTTTTTAAAATCTTTAAAAAATGAAATGTTTAGGTCACAATCTCTTTTTGATAACTTTTCTTGGGATTCCTTGAAGTTTTTGAACCTAAGAATAGGTGTCTATGAGCTGAGGACATAGCTCAGTGATCAAGAGCAGGTGCTTCGTGTGCACAGGCCTTGGGTTCAATATCTAGCACCAGAGGGAGGGAGAGATACAGAGACAGAGACAAAGACAGAAAAAGAAAGAAGAATTGGTATCTTTTATAAATTCTAGAATGTTTGCAAACATTATATCTTCAAATGTGATCTTGTTACTGATATAAGAGAAAGAAACTCCCAACTTGCTAAATGTCCAAAATGCCAAGTTCCTGTTCTCTAAAATTGAGGAACAAATTCTAGGAGCACTGGAGGTTAAAAGTGGGAAGAATTTATGAAGAGAAAGCTTCTGTGTAAGAGGGACAGAATGTTGCCCACTAAGCCCACTTCTCAAAGGTGTTTACTGAGCAAAGCCAGAAGAGTTTAAAGTAGGACAGAATTATCATCAATAAGATTATAGTATAGTCGCCTAGGTAACATTGAACCAATGGAAAATCATAGGATGGGAGTGAAGTTGGACAAAATTGTGATTGAGTGGAAACTTTGTACTCAGTCTAGAGCAGTGCAGAATATTAAAAGACAGGCGGCAACTAGATAAGAAAGTTTAATGTGGGTACAGAGGGAGTCACCACAAAGAAGGCTGTGATGGCTCTCTACAGACAAAGGGCAGGTTCTGCGTGATACAGGCTCTGATAGGGGAAGGTCTCTGGGTACTGATGTGAGCTAAATCTGTGAGAGTACAAGAGATTGGGTAAATGCTTACATGCATGCACTTTAGCAAAGACTTTTGGGAGGAAGAAACCATAGGGGTTTCTGGGAAGAAGGAGTTATCCATTATCATGACACAGTTTTGAACCAACACCATGATGATTATGCTGTCTCTCAGATGAGTAGGATCTAACATTCCCATCTCTTTGGTGTTAGGGGACACCATGGAGTCTCTCTGGCTGCTTCTTGCTGAGATGGGGCATTGTTGGGGCCTAGGGTAGAAGGAAATAGGATCAAGGGATTTATTCCTTCCAAGTGTGTGAGGTAGAGATGTTGCTCAGTAGTAGGTGAACACTTGTATTCTGACGTGTATAAACCATGAGAGGAGCCTGAGAAGGCACAGGGGGGCAAACAGCAAAAATTATTATAGTAATTAGGGGACCCATAATGGGCATTAAGATGGGGACCAATGTGTCTGGGGAGCCCCACCATGATGACCAGGAGGTAGACTTTGAAAAGTGGTGTCTGCTTCATATATTAGTTGCCAATTTTTTGAGTTTTATACCTAGTCTTTTACTATACCAAATTGGTTAACAAAATAGTAGCATTCTTCTCCCAACATGGCATAGTATCCCCCTTTTTCTGCTGTGAGAATGCCAAGTGCCCTTCCTTGTTGGAGAACTACCATGGCCAGTGAACTAACTGATCTTGCAGTGAATTAACATTTTGGGAGACTGATTTTATCGTGCTATTTTTACATCATGTTACAGTAGTATGTTAGGCTGGTTTTTAATCTTCTTGCTCCTAGACTTATGGCAGAAAATATACTTATCCCAGTCACAATAGGTACTATGGCCATTCTATGTGTGATAGGGTGATGAGGTAGGTCTTGTAGATGTTGGTGTAGGATTTGTGATTGAGTGTGCAAAGTGACCTGTGATGTTATCTCAGCCATTGTGCATGATCCCTGCCATAGGGAGGGAACACGTGTGTAGGCCCCATGTCCACAGAAAAAAATTATCCTGTTGAGGGACAGGTTGATTGGCCTTTTTGTGTCATTAGTATGTATGTTTTGTAGGAGGTTAGGTTTTTTACCTAAGGAACATTTTGTGAATTGTCAGGGTTGTATATATAAGTTATGTCAATAGGCCATAGTTGTGATGGGGCAAGTGTAAGGGGCCCCACAATTTTAGTTTGAGATTTTTGTTGGAATAGAGATTGGTTTAGTTTTATCTAAATCTCCATATCTGCATATGGAGATGCCATATGCAGATTTTGTTGATGGGTAGACATAGCCAGCAGCTAGGGTCTGAGATATTTAAAGCATCTAAAAGTTGAAAAGTGTTGTTTAGTGGCCCTGAAGCAAGGCCAGCAGATTCCTGTAGCTGCTGGTTTCAAACAGGAGCCTAAAGAGAATTCTTTCTGTGGTCTGTTGGCCATTTCAGAACTTTGGAAATGAAATGGTCAATTCATCAGAAAGAAATAGCAGGTGAGTATGGCGGACTTTAGGGGGCCTGCAGGGGAGAGACCCTGGTGCCTCGGGACCTGCACCATGCTGTTGACTCTGGGTGCCGGGAGAACAAGGAGCTCTTCGCCTCTCTGGGGGGTGGCTGAGAGTGTGGCAGACTTTTGGCAGCCCGAGGGAGAGAGACCCTGGCATGTGGGGACCTGCACAGTGTGGTTGACTCGGGGTGCCGGGAAAACAAGGAACTCTTCCTGTCTCTGGGGGGCAGCTGAGAGTGTGGCAGACTTTCGGTGGCCTGAAGGAGAGAGACCCTGGCGCATCGGGACCTGCACCGTGTGGTTGACTTGGGGTGCCAGGAAAACAAGGAACTCTTCCTGTCTCTGGAGTCCTGATCCTGCCTGCATGTGGGCTGAGAATCAGACATCTCATGTCCCCACTTCCCCTCCCCCCTACCTAGCAAGTGGGAACCAGTGAACTACACATCTTGTGAAAAGATTGGCTATGTTATTTAGTATGAGCTCTCCATATGCAAGGATAAGGACAACCATTTGGAAGAAAACAAGAGACAATATGACAGATAGTGAAGATCTCTGGTTGTCTAGCTTTGAAATTTATGCTTTCTTATGTCCCATTCTGTTCTGTTTTGTTGTGTTTAATTTTACTCCC
>PVJX010003060.1:0-115324 GCA_004027295.1 Dolichotis patagonum
GTTCTGTTTTACTCTATTGAGGAGGCTGAAGATATGTAATGTTAACTTACTCAGCTTCAGATTTCATCTGTTAATGTGTCTTCATTTTCTGTTTTCCCTGCCTTTGATGAAGTGTCTTCCCCCTTTCTGACACAACTGTTCTGCCTTCAACTCCTTTATTTTCTATGCAACTTTGATCTTGCCATTAATGAGTTCATTTTCTAAATTTGTTCTTTTCTTTCTTGACTCTTCCATTTTACTCAAACCAAGGCCATCCTAAAACACAAGGCTATAGAACCTCTCTTCCACCTCTTTGGTTACCTCTCAATATACTACTTTCGGTTTCTTTGCCATAAATTTACTAAATGTTATTGAATACCATTTGTCTTGGCTTTATGAACCCTTCCATATTTAAAGCTAGCCGTACAATATCTTCAAATATTTCTGTGGAACTGGCATTTGTAATTACACTGGACATAGGACTAGATAATCCCAGATCATCTCCCTATCCCAAGATCAGCTATTAGTAACCATAATTCCGTTTGTTCTTATAAATTAACATATTTGTAGTTTCCCAGGGTGACACTGAGGCCATTACTGGTGCCTCCCCACTCTGCACTTCCTTAAAACTTGAATACATTTCAACAACCTGGTGCATGATCTTCTCCCTTTCTTTATCTTCACTTGTTTCTCTTCTTTGAAATGAGTATATCCTCTTAATGACTTTAATATTCTCTCTTACCTGTTCTTCTCCCTACTTTATAGTCTTTATCCTATTTATTTTATTCACACTGATGGTTTCAACTACTTGTACCAATAGTTGCCACTCAAACTTTCTAAAGATCAGCCATAGACATTCAGCTGTCCAGATACTGGTAACTCAAAATGTTTATGAAGAAACCATCAGTTTTACCCAAAATATCTTTTTAAGCTTCACTAATATTATCATTATTAGCTTAATAATGGAAGCTTCCTGATCTTTTTTCATATTTTGTTTTTACTTCCCAGGACATTTTTGCATTTATTCTTTTCTCTCCTAATCCCCTTCTTACTAACTGGAGCTTTGGGCCATGTTATCACCCTTATTTCAAACCTATTCTTTATCAGTATTGGCAGGTATCTTGGAAAGAATGAAATAAGTTATTTTTACTTCAAACAAAGTGTTTATATCCCTTGCAGACAAATTATTTATCATCAGTAAGCTAAATTTTCCATGTTTATTTAAACAAGTTTGAGTTAACCATTTTTCAATAAAAATATATGTTAGTTAATAAGGTATTTACCAGTTGGGGATGGAAGTAAAACAGAACAGTGATTTGGAAATTTTATAACTCTCCTTCCTAACTTTGTTTATATGCTTACATTGTGTGGGGGAGGCTGCACAGGAAGATTCTGGGGACTCCACTTGTCTACTTTCCCACTAATAAATTGTATATAGGAAAAATCAATTTTATGCTAACTGACTGCCTGGTCTAGGGAGGCTATTATATCAGCTTTCTTAGTTACAACAACAGCGTAATCAGCAAGATGTCCAATGACTAATGGTTCAGATTAAAGTAGAAAAGCTAAATTCAGTTAAAAAGTCACAGCCTGGAAAGAGAAGGCCTCCAGAATAATAGAGGATCTCAGTAAACTTACTCCTAACAAAACAAGAATTTAACAGATAAAAATACATTTTTCAAAAATGTTAACAATTAATTTAAAGACTCTGTAAATTAAAATCCAGTACCATATAAGGACTTTACATCATTGTTAATTATCAAAGTTAGTTCCATGTGAGAAAAAAAAGAATCACCCATCACTGTCAGTTGAGAGCTATTTCAGGAATGCAAGATTGGTTCAGCATCTGAAAACTCAGTGTCATGTATAAGCACAGGACATCTCAATAGGCACCAAAAAAAAAAAAAAAAACGTTTGAAAAAAGTAGCTCTATGCTGTTCCATTACAGAAATGATCTGCACCTTAGGAATAGAAAGAAACTTCCTTGAGTTGATAAAGAATGTCTGTTAAATCTGACAGTTGCCATCATACTGAAAAATGCAAGGCTTACCTAAAATCAGGACATACACTCTTTCCGTTACTATCAACATTATACTGGAGGTTTTAGCCAGGGCAGTTAGGTAGAAAAATGAAATAACTAGACTGGATCCAGATTGTCTACAAGGGACAACTTTCAAGTCCCCCAGTAGCTGCCTAAAACCATATAGTGGTACCTTGGTTCAGAACTTAATTTGTTTTACAATTTTGGGGAAGATGGCTGCATTTGTGTGTTTTTGAAGCAAATTTTGTGAAACACTTTTGTCTGAGAACCAAATTATGTGCAAACAGAGCTACCACTCTCTCTATATATATAACTTCCCCTATTGTTCACACTTGTGATATAGTCTATTTCTAAATTAGGTGTATCAGTTAGGTGTATTACCCATTTGCTTTGGAACCATTAAGTAAAATAGGAACTATCTGAACACAGAACAGGCTAATAACATGTTGAACAATGGTTTTGATTCACATCCCAAATATGGGGCAAGATTTCATCATGCTGCTTAGAATGGAATGCAGTTTAATACTTATAAATTATTTATATCTGGGACTTTCCATTTAACATTTTTGGATCACGTTTGAACATGGGTAACTAAAACCACAGCACCACAGATAAGAGAAGACTATTGTATCTCTTTACGTCAGTGTCACGCATTTAGCATATAAGGTATCAAGTGAATCACTAATGTGTCATAAGAAACTATTAGAACCAATAAATGAATTAAGCAAGATTATAGTTCAAGACCAATATACAAAAATGAATTTTATTTCTGTACACTGGTAATGAACATTCTGAGATTGAAATTAAGAAAAAGATTCCATTTATTATAATAGCATCAAAGCCTAGAAAATGTTTTTATCTTTCTTGATTTGATTTTGGAAACAAATTTAACAGAGTTTTACTAAAGACTAAAATCTTTTTGAAAGTAGTTAATCTTCAGTAAATGGAAGGATGTTCCGTGTTATTAGAGACCCCTACAGTGAGCCCCAGCTGCCAGACATTGTGGTACAGGGGAGAAAGAAAGAGCAAGAGACAAAATGGCACTGCAGTGTGGATCCCGATGACGAGGAACAAAAGGCCACGAGGCAGCAAGAACCTCAGCATTTTTTGATTGAGGAGGGGGATTATCTGATAACTCAGGGTGGTGGTGTTCTCAAACTAATGAAAATCTTTCCCTGGAGTGTCTTTAGTCTTAGTTTTACTCTTAGTTTTGGTAGTCTTAGTCTTAGTAAGTGGGATAATGGGAAATCTCAAAAGAGTGATGCCAATAACCCCAGACCTCTATTCATCCCACAGGGAAGAATGTAAGAATGGTCCTTGTGAATTTGTGGTCCCTAACACCATGTTATAGGTTAGAAGACTTACATATTGTTAAAATGGGAGTGTTTCTCAATTTGATGTTGTTCCTATCCAAATTTCTGATTTCTTTTTTGCAGAAATGGAAATTGAAAACCTGATGCTACAGCTCATATGCAAATCATGTCATTTGTGGGACATACATAAAAAAACTCTTAGAACTCATTATTAAAAAGACAAATAATTCTATTAAATATGGATAAAGTAATTGAGTAAATACTGCAGCAAATATGATACACAAAAGACTTAGGCTCATGGAAATATGCTGGACATCATTAGTTATTAATGAATACAAAACAAAGTATTATGTGATACCACGTCACATTTACTACCCGTAAAAAAAAGATGACAATATTAATGGGGATATGGAGAAACTGGAATCTTCTTACATTACTATGGCAATGTAAAATATTACAACTACTTTGAAAACAGTATGGCAGTTGCTCAATAAATGAAACAGAATTACTGTATGACCCAGCAGTTACATTTCTAGGTTTCTACCTGAGACAGGTGAAAACATATGCCTGCATAAAACTAATACTTGAATGTTCAAAGCAGCTTTACTTCTAAGAGCCAAAAGATAGAAATAATCCACATAGTAAAACGCTATTCAGCAACTACAAGGAATGAAATACTGTCCATGGCACAACATGAATGAAGTTTGAATTCATCATGCTAAATGGAAGAAGCTTATCACAAAAGACCACATGTTTTATTATTTCATTGATACAAAATATCTAGAATAGAAATAGAGACAAGTCTAGTGGTTGCCCCAGACTTGGAGAGGAATAGGAAGAGTGATTACTAACAGGGTGGAATTTCTTTCATTGTGATGAAAGTGTTCTAAATTAGGTTGTAGTGATGGTTATACAACTCTGGAAGTATTCTAAAAATTATTGAGTTTTTGCACTTTAAGTCAATTAATATAAGCTAATGTAGTGCTTAGATTATAACACGATACTATGTACAAGTGTACAGTGAAACTCTGAATGTAGTTGCTGTGCATCATACTCTCAAAATCTGAAAAGGGGAAAGCAAACATTAACTTTTCATTATGCCATATTTTATCACATCAATATTAATATTTGGCATTGTTTTTAGAAAAGCTTGAAATAAAATAGGGAAAGCTGTATTGCATTTAACACTTCAGTTCCTGAGTATTCTTAGTATAATACATATCAATAAATAGGAGCCCAATGTGTAACAAATATATCTACTTCTTTCTGTACCAAAAAAGTTACATGGGGTAGAGTTTGGCACTGATAGAAAGGAAATATGCTAAGAACGCTGTTTAAAATGAAATTTCTTGCTTTACTTGTACTAAGTCCTGTGTAACATAAGTGTTAACGTGGACTGCTTATGTGTGTGACATGAACCTATTAGGACTGACAGCATCTCTAGGGTAGTATTGTTAGAATCCACTGATGTCTGAGATCACATCGCTTAGCAAATTACTCGTTATATCCTGCTTAGAGTGAGTTTTACAATAAACGTAAAGATTGGTTGACAAATATGAGGCTATGTGGTTTGGCAGTCAGAAATCTGTCAGATGGTTTTGTTTAGATCCAATTTTCTTAAAAAAAAAAAAGAAAGAAAAGAAAAGAAAAGAAAAAAAGAAAGCAAGCAAGAGAAAAAACCTGTATGCAGATTCCTCAGACTGCCCAGCACTTTCCAGTCCTCTGCCCCTTTCCCCACAGCACTCTCCACAATCCCTCCTTTTTCACAGTGTTCTCAGGTAGCTCCATTTATTCCATCTTTCCTCTCACCTCCTAAATTTCACCTCCCAGTGTCCTGTACTATCTTTTTTCCTCTGACTTTCCTTTGATGTTGATGGATCTCATGCCGCCCTCTTTAAATGTTACTTTTTATTTGTTTATCTTCTTTGGAAATTGAATCCATTGCTACAGTGTCAGTTGCAAGCCATGTACTCTGTGATGAATTATGTAGATACATCTTCACAACTTACGTCTTTGTTTTGTTTCATACCCAGCTTTGTAGCTGTGTAGCTTCCAACGTTCGCCTGTTTCTCCCAAGCGTCCCACTTCAGAGTGTCCAGAGCTCAGTTTAACCTCAGAATGGGCCTTTCCTGTGTTCCTCTTCCTCCATCATAGCACCACATCACCTACCTTGTCAGTCAAGCTCAACGTCTTGAGATATTTTCCAGTAATAAAGTCCTATTGATTTTTCCTTCTGGTCATCTTTTAACATTTGCCCTCTTCCTCATAAAGCATGATTTAAGGATTCTAGTGTTTGTCAGAGTATCGTAAAACACAGGATTGTCTTCCTAAAATATTGATATACTTATGCAGTGCTCTTATTTAACTTAAATTTCTTCCTAGACAGCACCTGTCTCCTTCAGAATGAAAGCCCAAGTCCTTAGGTTGACTCTCCAAGATTTACTTTATGCCTCACTAGCTTGTTTTCCATTAATTTCCTGGCCATTCTGATACATTTTGCATTCTTCCGCTGCCACATTTTCAAACTCACCCACCCCCACGCTGTGTTTGGTCGTTATTTGTTAGTGTCAAGCTAACTGGATTCTGCTCGCTAGAGTAATTAGGTCAGGACTTCAGGCCTGTGCCACTCAGCACATTTTCCTGGCTGAGAAATAGTTCCAAAATTGACATATTAAGACATTAAGAAAAAATTTGCTAGGGCTTCTGAGAAAAAGTTTTCTTTCTTAGAAGTGAGCCTCTGGAGAAACAGCCTGTCTTCCACTAGATGTCCCTGTCAACGAACTAATACACACCCGTGCAGGAATTTAGTCATATCAAAGGCAGCCTAAGGATAAAGTCAGAACGTAGAGGAGAGCTTGGCTGAGTGTATCTTAGAGAAACTGAGCATGAGGCTTTGGGTTAAACCAGTTTTTAAGTCTGTGCTATTTCTGGGCTTCCATATGTGAGAGCCATTTACAATTTCTGATTTATGTCAGTTTGGATCAGTTTTTCTGATACAGATCAAAGCTCCAAACTGATAAAGATTTTAAAAACAGTTCAAAAGGAGGTGGGTGGAAGGACTTGAAGTGTGCAGACTATGAATGAAATCAGTTATCATCCTTAAGACTTCACCTTTTCTTAGGAATAGACTTGTCACCATTGAAACATCTGTTTATACCCCGGTGATCTATAATTAATATTTGTCAAGATACAACTTCCAAGTCTAATTGGGAAATATGGTATTAATTTTAAGGAGAATTCTGAACTATTATGTATAGAGATTTTGTACAATAAAACACTTCACAGAAGACCCAAATTTAATATCTCTCCATGTGGTCTTCTGTGTCGCAGATATTTTTTTCCCAAAAAAGAAACATGTTATACATCTTTCAATTTTATACTCTTTGTGTTGTCAGGTAGCGAAGGGCATTTAGGACTAGGGATTGGAGATAGATGTTCCTTATTACGAAAGGGAATATCTAAACATATAAATTAACATTTAAATGGCACCCTTGAGTTCTCCTAATTTTTAAGAGTTTGTGTCAATCCTGGACTTCACAAGCTCCTGAAGAATGAAGATGCCTTTTGGTTCTGCATTTTGTGCTACTTGCGCTACTTTGTACTTCCCTTGGTTTTTTGGTTTTTGTGTGTGTGTGTGTGAACACAGTGTAGTTGTCGCTGTTTCTGTCTACTGAATCCATGTGGAGTTAAAATTCACAGTGCTAGGACAGTACCACAGGATACGACAGATCCGCGTTGTACACACATGGTTTCATTCTCCTGGACGAAGTCCAGTGGTAGCTCTTTCACCACATTACATACTTACTCCTCATGGAGTCAGTTCATGTTGGCATTTTGTTCTCTCTTAGGGCGTTGGTAGATTTAGATTTTTACCTCTGTCTTCAGCAGCTGTCAAGCCTCAAATGAAGATATTTCGTAGAATGTCTGAACCTTGGTAATACTTGTAAAAGAACATTCCCAGAAAAAATACCAGCATATAGCTAGTTCATGATACAACTTGTAGGCAAGAGTGACTTTCAGAAAAATTGGGTGGGGGGATGAATAGACCAATAGAGGAATGCAAGAAAGGCATTGCCAACCATTTTGTTTGAATTGTGATGTTCATACAATTCCCTTACATTTACTGTAAGAATGTAGTTCTTTTTTCCTGCCCTTTTAGTTCAGTATAAAAGAAGCTAAAAGCACTGATTTATTTTGACTTCTAAATAATCATCCATATTTGTGGGTTTTGTTATTGTTCCTTCTATTCATTGGTCTTCGCTATTTATATCTGTTCTTTTAAAAAGACTAACAATAATCAGGCATCCCTGATTGGATTTTCCTCACAGTGGCTCATTTCCTTTTAAATGCGTTAGCAATTAGCTTCCAGTACATTGAATTGTAGCTTTGTTTGACTTTCCACCTCTCTCTGCTCACTGGATTAGAGAAGTACATTAAAGCTTATATAAATGGCCAGGTTTTCTACTTTATGGAAAACTTAAAAGCAAGCAGAACTTTCATTAATGTGAAAGGAAATAGACTGTTCCTAGCATTGAGCAAGCTGAGGGGCTAAGTGCAGGGAGGTACGATAGGAAACCTGGACCTTTCCCAGTCCTTCTGAGCTTGCTCTTTACCATGTTTCTGTATTAACTTTAGATTGAAGTTATTCTCAGAATGTCAGATTTACCCATGTTCAAAAAAGCTTATCCTAAAGCCAAATAGGAGAAAAAAATATTAGCTACTCTATTGGTTCAAATAATTAGAGTGAAAATTAGCTATAAGTTTTCAAATAGAATTTTCTGTATTTTAAGATGTAACCATATATGTGCTTTTTTTGAAGGGCTCTTGTACTAGATAATTCCCCAGTTGATGTAGAAAAGAAACTAAAACATTGACATCTTTACTTATTTCCAATTTAAATTGCGTTTTGGGGGGGGGAGATATAGAGTTTTGCTTTCGTTGGCCTTGTTTTACTACCATGGGAATTTACTTTCATCTCAGTTCCCAGAGATAATCTGTGAGAAATTCTTCAGGGCCTGAAACAAGAGTATCTCTAGGGTTACATGATCTGAGCTAATCAACCATGAGTGCTCTCATACTCTTCTTTGGTTTTGTTTTAAATCCCTTTATTTCGTGAAGGTCTTTCTCAATTATCTTTCCCTTCTCCCCTTGATTAGACATTGATGAGTGCAGCATCATTCCTGGGATATGTGAAACGGGCGAATGTTCCAACACCGTGGGAAGCTATTTTTGTGTTTGTCCACGTGGATACGTAACCTCAACAGATGGTGCTCGGTGCATTGGTAAGCTTCTTACTTAAAGACACAACATAGGGTTCCTTTATCGGGACAGCACAGCCCAAGCAGGTATGAAGATGGCAACAATTATAAAACCATTGGGGAAATAGCTGAAAGTTGTTCAAAGTAAACGGTACCACTTTTGGGAGACCAACAGACCAGGTACTGTTTACAAAGACTTCGGCTTCGGAAGCCATCTGGGTTTGTTTTATGTTGTCAAACCATTTGAAGGATAAAGAAAGACTTCCTCGAAACATTGTTCATGCCTAATATTACAGACACAAAAGCATCAGATTTTAAAATCTTCTTTGGTGGACAGAATGTAGTAATTAAAAGTTCTTTTGTTGGTATGAATCATAAATGTAGTCAGCATTATATTTACTTAGAGCTTGTTTATTCCAGTAAAAATAGATATTCAAAAAAATTGGCACTATTAATTTTGTGTTTTAACTGAATTCAAAATCCCAATAAATTTGTATGCTCTTCTTTGTTTAGAAAGATGAAACTGTGCTTCTCAGTCATAGCATAGGTCATCCATCACTTAGCAAGCCCTAGACCTCTCTCTTGCTGTGAGCAGATTATGAAATGTCCTTTGATATATGATCATGACACGGTGAGCCACTCTCAAATTGGTCTCCTTGAGTATTCATCTCAATCATTTTCAATTGTCACCTGCCAGTTGCTAAAAGAGAGGAAGAAATACATATAATTCTCTTGGGGACCACTGAAGAGTCACACAGTACAGGGATTAGAGGCGTGTATTCAGTACCCAAAGAATGGGTCTGATTGGTCCACTGGAAGGCTTACTGCACCAGTAAATGGACAAAGGCCTGAATTCCATTGATAAAATGTAGTGATGAAAATAGGAGAAATACATGTTGTGCTTTCAGGAAACCATACATACGTACTTACCATACGTACCATCATGCATACTTGTGGGAGAGTAACAATGGTTATAATAGAAAACACTATGATAGTAGTAGTAGTAAAACATGCAACTATCATTTATGAAACACTTGTAAGGCTATGGACATCTCCATTATCTCATTATCTCAAAGCTGTGAGGCCTCAGGCAAGATACTTCGCTCTAGTTTCTTCTAGTAAATTTTCCTCAATAAAATATTCCTCATTGTCATCATTATTAAGTTATTATCATTAAAAGAAGAAAAAGGAAGCTACATCTGCACTTGACTTAGCATGCGGTAAGATTGTCTTTCTTCAGGACAAAATCTTTGGCCACTAAATTATGATGAACTTTTATTGTCTCTTGCCTCCTTTATAGATCTTTACCTGGAAGTTCAAACCCTTTAGAATGAGGTCACGCCTGTATTCCAGACTCCTCTCCAATGATCTTACCCTCATACTGCATTTCTAAACAACCACCACACTGCCTTGCCTTTGTCCACAGTATCCTGTCTGCCAAAAATATCTTGATTCCCATCTTCTTTGCTCATTAAAACCCAGTTCATTCTTTCCATCTCAAATTAGATACCAATTTTTTGTAGCCATTCTAACCTAATACATTGCTTCCTAGGCAGAAATAGCCCTTTCTGCTCCGTATCGGGGTTTACTACACTGTCATAAGTACTTGAACTTTCCTCGCTGGCCAGACTGGACCTCCGCAGTGCCTGCCTTGTGCAGCTCTTGTAATGTCTTGCATAGATTTTGTGCTCAGTAAATCTTTTTTGAATGAAAAGGAAAACCAACAAATGAATAAATTAGATCATGTTGGATTCAAGAACTTCTTCATGTTGGTTGACAGCTGCTTTTTGTATCGTTTGGCGTCCTGTGAAACATGATGTTATGGCACTGGGCTGCGGCCCTGGATGCAGAAGGCAGCACTGGCTTGCGCTGCAGAAACTGAGTCCTTGGCTCACCGGAAGTGCTTCTCATTTCATCCTCAGCGTTCTGTCCCAGCGATAGAGGAGCACTTCCAAAGCGGAGAATGACTCTGAGAAATCAGAAAGCCAATGTTAAAATTGAACAAGCAGCTTGAAAATTTTTTCAATAACTGTATTGCACTTGGAATAAGTATGTGTTTTCCATATGAAGCAGAAATCTCACATTTAAATATGTTAGAGTTCTTTGACTTTGAGTCTTAAAAATGAGTCATAAATATAATTTGGTTATGATTGAATTATATATCACAGACATTACCATACAAAATTTTTGTAACCATATGCTGCATATGTTAATGGTAATGAGCTGGATGAACTCAAAGCATTTTTTAGTATGAAACTACATGTTATGCAGCACAAATATGCTGACTCTATACTACATTATCAAGAATCAGTAACTTTTTTTCTTCTATGTGTAGAAAAAGCTTCAGGACAGTTTAACTGGATGTTTTAATTTTAAGATAGAGCAATGTTCTTGTTTCATTGTATGCTAATTACAAAAAATAAATTCCTGATGTAATTTTATCCAGTGTGTTATCAAGTGTTTAAATGTCCAGGAAAAGCTATTCTTAAAGGACAGAATACTAACATGTGCCATTTCTAAAAGGAGATGAAGCATAACTAATAATCATTTCCTTAAAAGCATATTAATGGCATTACTTAATGAGCATGAGGTCATTTTGGAATTCGCTGCCCTTGGCATTATTAATGCCTGCTTTCCACAGTGCAGCATAGATGCTGAAGAGTGATGGCAGCAGGCGTTAAGGAAAGGATGAATGGACCGGCGGCAGTGAGCAACTCTGCAGGCAGGACGATATGTCTCCTGTGAGTGACAGCAGGGACCTGAAGCAGGAGGACTTGAAGATGCCAGTCAGCAGCAAGTTTAGCAAGTGAGACGAGACCTTTAGAAATTCTCACAGTAATATGATGCTGTCACAGTAACCTCAGGCTTTTCCTCAAGCTTTCCAAAAGTGTTCTGTGCACAACAAGGATGTGAGCAGAACCACAAGTGTAGAACATGAGTGAGTAGGCTCAGAGACATGAGGAGAACTTTCCTGGGACCCGCCTGAATGCGAAAGAGGTTGGAAGTGAGGAAGACGGGCTGAGATGAAGATTCTAGTGCTGAGGTTATTAAGTGTCATACTGAAGAGCTCCAGGTTGATCCTGAGGGTGGTGAGAATCCATCAAGATTTCTGAGCAGGACAGAAATGAAAATCATTTGGGACAGGGTGTATTTTTGTAGGTGAGATGAGAGGATAAATTTTTTAAAACAGAAAGGGGACATACAATGACATAGTATGACAGACAGGGTATGCTTTTTACAATCTGAAGCAAGTTCAGGATGGTTTAATAGAACACAGCGCTCCTTGTCACACTGGGTGATGATCACATGTGAGAATGTGCATTTGTAGCAAAGCACTTGAGAAAGAACCCCAGATTCCTAAATATGTTTAAACACTGAAGAAGGAAACAGGGTGAAACAGCATACTGAATAGAGTTTTAGTTTTCATTGAATTGGGTAAAGGGCAAGTGGTGAAACAGGGAGACGTGTTTTAATTAAGAAAACGTTTTTGTCCAGTTACTGTTGAATAATGGAGACATACAGTTTACAGGAAAGTATTTTAGGAACAGGAAGAATCTGCGGAAGTAATTAAGGGGAGCCCAAACTGGAGCCAGACCGTCAGAGGGGCAGGTGCAGGCGTCCAGTGTCATCGACACAATGGCTGCTATTTACTGAGCTCTCCCTCACCAGAGTCCTGACCCGGGCTAGCCTCGGTGCTTGCTGGCTACACCCTCCGTTTCTTAATGAGCAAAGGAAACATATTATTTCAAGATACAATCCCCAACTGTTACCAAGGTTTCATCACATGGTGTAATTAACCATTAGTTCTCTTAAATTCAGTGAGGACTGAATGTCAGGCCGTGAAACACCCCGATATGTGAAACCATTATTTTGTTTCAAGATAGATTTATATTTTAATCAGAGGAGATGAATTGCTTCCTCTTTTTCCTGGTGGCTGTAAATAAGTCTCTTGTAAACCTTGTTCAGGAACCTGAGTGAGACTGATGGAATATAATTAGAGGAATAGATGTGTTTTCTTTACATGTAATGTATCCGCCCTACAATTAGACATTCACCGAGTATTACAGTGATTTTCATGGTATTTCATCTGCCTCTGGCCCTCTTAATTCCTTGTTTCAAGGGTTGATGCTCTTGGACCACATTTTTTTCTTTCAGGTACCCTTTTTTTAAATTCTAAATATTCTTCCACATAAAATTTTTAGTACAGCTTTTTCTGAGGACCTTGACATTTCAGAAACACACAGGAAGAAATGATAACATAGCGTACTGGTTTGCTGTGAAATACATATACCTTTTTGGAAACCTAGGCTGTGAGACACTACAGTCTTCTACACCTCATCCTTTGAGTCAAAACATATGCTAGGAGTATTAGAAAGTTTGTTATTGTATAGTGGCACATGGAAAGTGGGCTTTTTATCTTGTATGTTCTGTTTCCAGTGAAGCTATTAGAGTTAAAATACTGTGTCTCCCAGCATTTAACAGAAGCCTAAAGATGAAACCTAACTGCATGTTTGCTTATCTCCTGAGAGTCCCATTGTCAACTCTTTTGGGGAGCTCCATTTTTAAAATTTTATTTTATGTATTTATTTTGGCAACTAGGTGATATTTTCTTTTTTTTCTTTTTTCTTTTTTTTGCATTTTATCTAGTATATGTTGATTGAGAGGGACATTCAACACAGCTAATCCACTATTCTGCTGGAAACATAAAATACATTGTTTTGTTGTATTCCCCCATCAACACTGTTCTGTGAAAAATAAAAACTAAAGGTAGTTACAAAATCAAACTGTTAATAATACTTGGATGTAAAAGTAGGATTCTTGACTCAGGGCTGTGTTTGCTTTATTTTCTCTGAACCTTAGGCTGCAGCCTCCTCCTCCTGTCAGAGCCCTTGAAGAAACAAATATTTCCATCCTACTTTGTGTAATGATTGTGTTACATAATATTAGTGACTACTGATAATAACATGGGTCTTTGTTGTCTTAATTTACACCCTATTCTTGAGGGGCATAACAATCACAAAAATCTAGGAATATGATATTTTGGGATCCTAAAATTAATATCTTAAAGCTCATCTCCCTGGACCATTGTTAGGCATCAAAATGAACCTGTGTAATTGATCACACTGAAAAACAGTACAAACCCTACTCTACAGTTTTTTAAAGGTCTTCAGTGAATTCGTACATGCGTGCATCAAACTCAGCTCTTTCATTTCGAGCGTAGTGGGTTTCTTCAGAGAAATGGAATGTTGAATCTCTGTTCTTAGGTGAAGTGTTCTGAATCCAGTGCATTTATTTCACAGCAATTTAGATGTGACATGGGATATACTATGACCATTAAAGGAAATAGTGTATTTATGTTAAAATATGGATTTAGTGCTACAATTTTTTACTTTACCTATTAATAGAATTATTTGTAATTAATGATCTTAACATACATCATTGGTATGGAGCTCCTGAATGTTGCAGTACATTTTCTTGTCACCATTGGCAAAATGTTATTCAAAGCCTCTTTTTAAAGTCTGAATAACATATAGTTAACTAGGCTCACAATTTTTCATTGGTTAAAATAAAGGCAATTTTGGTTGTGACCCCACAAAGTTTATAGATTTTGTCCCTATGCAATTTTGAATTTTATATGATATTTTTAATCATCTTAACTTGTCTTCTGACCTCTATCTGCCTGTCTGATCCATTTTCAACCTATATTTGATCTGGCTGCTTTTTGACCCCAGTTTCTGCAGGATGGTGCAAACCCCTCACCATAGCATTACTGACAAACTCAGTGTTTGTCCTAGATACCTGTTGGGAAAAAAATACCTGACACCAAAGCTAAAGGAGGAAAGGTTGATTTCAGCTCACAGTTTGTAGAGGTTGCAGCATGTAGTTGGCTGGCACCAAGGCAGACTGGCATGGCAGAGGGGCATTACAGAAGAGAAACAGGTCATTGTGGGCAGAAGGCAGCAAAGCGGTGAAAAAACAACCAGCAAGTGAACTGCAGTGACACTTTTTCTGTCTCATATTTTATCCAGGCTACTGTCACACTCTTAATACTACCATTGGACTATCAGACAATCCCAGCATCACACAGGCTAGATCCAGCCACTTCCAAAAAGCTCTACTGGTGCCACATCAGGCTTTGGGGGCACGTCTAGACGCAAGCCATAACACTGTTACTCAGCCTGGTTTACCCTCTCATGAGCACTGGACCTAGTTTGTTACCCCAGGTTTTTGAAAACCATCTCAACCAGCCTCATGGCTTAGCCTCACATAGGTAGACTCAGAGCTCACAGAGGCATCTTTAGCTAACTGTCCTCTGGGTGCCAGCTCACATTCTACATCCCACATGTGACATTTTTAAAGAGGAACACTGTCTCGTGTCCTCCATTTGTCACCTGGTCATCACCATCTGAAATTTGCAAGTCAAAAATGTAGGAAGTATTCAAGACTTTCTTTCATTCCCACATCCAAGCAAGTTCCCAGTGGCCCCATCCTCTCTGGTCCTGCCATCTGCTCACTTCAGCACTCTCCCTGCTGCCACCCTCATCAAAGGTACAGTGACCTCTCACCTGAAGTTTTGCATTGTCCTCTTGATGGATTTCCCACTTTCAGTTTCTCATAGCAGTCAACAGAGCTTAAAACTGTCCACCACTGTTGGTTTGTAATAAAACATATCATAACATTCCATTAAAATTCAAACTCCCTTCTCAAATGGTCTGTGGGGCTGCAGGCCATGGTTCCTTATCTCTCTGAGCTCGTGTGCCTCCACTCTTCTCTGCATGGTCTTCTGTGGTTGTGTTGGTCCCTTGCTCTTACATCAAGCACATCCTCTTTCTCTGCAGGTTTGTGCTGGGATTCCTCTGTGGCTCCTGACCTCGCTTTAGTGAAGTATCTACTCAGATGCTACTGTTTCAAGGCACTGCTGTCTAACCTTTCTAGCTTAGCACCTGTCTCAGTCAGATGTTACTGCAAAGCGAACAACCCAAGCATGTTCATGGCAGAGAGCAGAACACATGTGCTGGGGACTGGAGTCAGGTGTTTCTTTCCTTCAAGGGCAGATCTGCCTGGGCTTAGTGTCTCTCTGCAGTTTGCTCCCATGTCTGCTTCACATTTTTCATGTTTGTATTCCTGGAATATGACACAGAATAACTGCTCAAGGAACGTTTATTGAGTAAATGTACAAAAATTGAGGCAAATGGGTAGAATAGAGAACAAGCAGAATAATTCACTTCTGTTGAATGAAATGATTGTTTTAAGAACCTGAAATAATTCTGCAGTGGATCTTATTATCCTTATTGTCTGTTCAGATCAGAGGACAGGCACGTGTTTCTCGGGCCTTGTGAATGGTCGCTGTGCACAAGAGCTCCCGGGGAGGATGACGAAAATGCAGTGCTGCTGTGAGCCTGGTCGCTGCTGGGGCATTGGAAGCATTCCTGAGGCCTGTCCTGTTCGGGGCTCTGGTAAGTGACTGACTGCCGTCTCTTCAGGATAGGCATTGCTTGGGAATTCAGGAATAGAGATGTGCTTTGCTCCATCCCCCAAAGTGAGATCACACTTGTATTGTTACTTGTACCCTCAGTAATTTAAGTGTTTTATGGTGGAAAGCTTCATTTATTTGGGATCAGGCTTGATAATTCCCAGTGAGTAATATCAGACAAACTTTTGAAAGCTGATTGACTTGTTTTTGTGCAAGCACTTAAAAATTGGATTGTATTTAAATTCAAATTTTAATCTTCCTGATCCTTTTTTCCAATCCTTTAATATCTTCAGATGTTAAAGGTCTACATTCATAGTTTATTTCAGGAATACTGTCAGCCGTGTACTGTCTTTGCCATATTAACTGAGTTAACATTGGAAAATTGCTTTACAATGAATGAGAAATAGCTCCTGTGAAATATAACATGAATAGTAAAGTGCAATTAATGTTTATCACATAAACATCTGATGATATAGTCTCTGTTTCATATTGAATTGTAAAATCATTAAAAGGAATTGAAAATTTTTGAAAAATACTTATATATCTGTGTATATACTGTTAAGGAGAAAAAAAAATCAAGACACATTCTTCATGCTTTCCCTATCACTAAGCTAATTAACACCAAAATCAATTAGTTAAAAGTGTGAAGCAAAGTTACTGAGCAGTAAATACTTTCAGAATCTTCTAGTTCCACCAATAACATATAGTTAAAAATTTTTATTTCTTCTGCTAGAGTGCTCTAATTCTATGAATAGTTAAGGAAATAAGTCAACAGCTATGTTCTTGCTTTTATTCACTCAAGTTTGATACTCGTAAACCAAAGAGGTGGATAAATCTTAGTAGATACTTTCTACTATTAAAATCCACATTAGTAACAAAAAAATTTTGGGAATCATTTTAAAACATATTCTTGAAAGAAAAGAGAGAAAATGTGCATGTGTAATACTGATGAAGATTCAAGTAAAAGGAAACAGAACACAGTACCAAAGCTTTAACGTTCACCTGCTTTAGTAAATTTTTTGCATTCATATTTACATCTGCAATTTTATGTTTTACTTGGAGGCATAAAATTAAAATTTATGTATAAATAATTGTTTATGCAACTCAGTCAAAGTGATTGGCATACAGATTTTAAATATTTTATGAAACACTCTGTGCTTTTCCCCTAACAGCATTAAAAATGTCAGGATAACCCATTGAGGAAAGGGCATAGCTCAGCTGTAAAGCACCTGCCTACTATGTCTGAGGCCCAGGGTTCGATCCTCGTCACAGCAAAAGATGATGATAACATGCTTGTTTGTGTAGAATTTCAAACTAAGATGGTCCATTGCTGCATGCCAGTTGCTTGTATTATGCCGAAAGGCATTCATTTCTGTTTAATGAAACTTTGTTTTCTTCTAGAGGAATATCGCAGACTTTGCATGGAGGGACGTCCCATGGGAGGGGTTCCAGGGAGCGCTGGCTCCAGACCTGGAGGCGCTGGGGGAAATGGCTTTGTCCCAAATGGCAATGGCAATGGCTATGGCCCAGGAGGGGCAGGCTTCCTCCCCATCCCTGGAGGCAATGGCTTTTCTCCTGGTGTTGGGGGAGCTGGTGTGGGAGCTGGGGGTCAAGGACCCATCATCACTGGACTAAGTAAGTGGTCGTAGTTCCTGTGAATTCTTTAGTTTTTTGCCTCAAGTGATATTATTAAAAGATCTAATGTATATTTTTAGTTTGCAAAAAGTGGGTATGTGTACTGGCATGTGTGTGCCGGAGCGGGGCGGGGTGGGGGGGCCTAATTCAAAGTTTAGGTCCTTGAAAAATACAAATGAGAGCCTCGTAATACTTGGATCCAGATGCCACCACCAAAAGTATGTTTTGGGTTTCATTGTATTTTACTTGGCATGTAGCAGATGCCCTGTTTATGCACTCCTTGAAATATTTTCCAAAACCATTTCTCAACTGAGAAAAACTAAATGCTGCTCTGTGCCTATCCAAATATTGTAATATATGTCTTTTCCTTACCTTTTCATTAAGTTGCTTAAGAAATTGAGAATCAGAATTGGCATTCATGTCTTGTAATTTGAATTCATTCATTTTAAAGCCCTGCTCTTGTTAATAATATTTAATGATGTCCCATGGTATTATGTGTATCTTTTTTGGCATATTGCCTATTTACTATATCTAAATATACAGCAGAGTTACAAAAAACAAATGGAAAGCACTCGAATGCATAGTAGAACATTCCTGAAATTTTAAAAAGACATCATTATGGGCAGTTTCCAGCTGTGTAACTTAAATGCAAATGCAGGTTATAGCTATATGCCTCAAGAATTTGCTTTTCAGTCCCCCAAATTACAGTGTAATGAAATATAGAAAGATGTGGGCTTCTGATATACACTCGATTAATTCATAATCGAATAACCTTTTAAAAGTCAACTTGAAGAAAATCAATACATGTTGTAATGATTAAGTATTACCCATGTTTTCATTTCTCACAGCAATTCTGAACCAAACAATAGATATATGTAAGCACCATGCTAATCTCTGTTTACATGGGCGCTGCATACCAACTGTTTCCAGCTACCGCTGTGAATGCAACATGGGATATAAGCAGGATGCCAATGGAGATTGCATAGGTGAGTTTGCGATTCTTTACTCCTTCTCAGTTCTGTATATGACTGCCAGATTGTAAGAACATTTTGGACTGCATATGATTTTTTTTAACTTTCTTTAAAGTAAAGCCCCCAGGTTGTCTCGTCTATGTGCATGCCATTCCTTAGAGTCCCCCACACACCTTTAAACTACATGCTGAATTTAGGCACCTCAGGAATTTCCCATTCTTCCATTCTTCAGAGACAACAGTGGATTGAAAAATCTGATAGATGTTTTGATCTTGGACCATTCACATTCTTAAAATTCATTGCTTATATCTGTCAATAACTAACTTAATGGAAATCACAGATGAAAAATTTAAAATATCCACTTAAAAATAACAGTGATACACATTCATTGTTAACATAAGTAACATTTTTATGAAAAACTGTACTTTCTAAAACAAAAGAAGTGAGGTGAATGGCATTGTTTTCAATTTTTGCAAATCTATTTAATGTCTGTCTTCATAGAAGCCAGCTGGATTCTCATCTCTCACCTGCATCTGCGTTTAATCTGTTCTAATATGTTGTTTTGGTTGAAGATTTTAACCCTCTTCAAGCAGGTATATTCTTGGGAAGGAAAAAAGAATATTTCATTGACATTTCAGATAATTTTGTATATTCTTTCAAATATGAGTATCTTCTCTTTATTTTCCTTATTATTGTGGTTAGAACTTCCAGTAAAATATTGTATAGATGCCATGGGCTTGTCTTACATTTGATCTAAGAAAAAGGTATAATGTCAGATACAGTTCTTAAACATAATCTTTTTTTAAGAGAAAAGATGAAAAAATTTTTTCTGGCACAGATGTTGGATTTTGCCAAAACTTTTATCTGTTTCTATTGAGATAAGCACTTTCTATTTTTTAGTTTGTTAATGTGGTTAATTGCTTGCATTGCTGGGTTAATACTGTGTTGATTATGATGTTTTATTCTTTTTGTATGTTGTTGCCTTTGATTAGCTAAAAAACTTTCAGAAGTTTTGCATCTGTGTTCATAAAGATAATGATGTTCTTCACTTTTGTATTTGTGTGGGTATGCTGTCATAGTAACACTGGCCGCATAATATAATTTGGAAATTGTTCTAATCCTTTCACATTTGTTGGATTTGTATAGAGTTAGTATTATTTCTTGTTAAATGCTTAGTAGAATTTATCATTGAAATTATCTACACATGAAGATATAGCTATGAGAAGATTGTAGCTACAAATTCAATTTTGTATTAGATACAGAGTTATTTGGGTCATTTTTTTCTCAGTTAAGCTTTGGAGTTTTATATCTTTAAAAGAATTTGTCTAATTCCTCTTAAATCCAATTTAAGAGGAATTCAATTCAATTCAATTCAAGAGGAAATAGACAAAAGTTGTTCCTAATATTTCCTTACTTTTCCTATGGAGTTTGTATTGATAGTACCTTTGAAATTGGTTAATTTGTGTATTTTCCTGTTTAATTGTTCTGTATCAGTCTGATTAAAAGTTTATCAACTTATTGTTCTCAAGTAGCTAGCATGATTTTCTCTTCTTTTTCCATTTTCTATTTCATTGCTTTACACGCTGATTCTGTTTTGTAACATTTACTTGAGACATTTTATTCATTCTTTGCTTGTTTGTTTTGTTTCTTTAAATGAAAACCAAAGTAATTACTTTGAGACATTTTGTCCAGTATCAGGTTTTAGTTCTATATATTTTTTCACATAAGTCCTTCTTTAACTTCATCCTACAATTTTTGATGTGTTGTCTTCCTTCTCATTCAATTTAAATACTTTGAAAATCCCCTCATTATTTTGATCCAGCATTATTAGGGGGCTTGTTACTTGGTTCCAAATATTTGGAATTTTCCAGAGATCTTTCTATAACCAATTTTTTAACTTAATCTTATATCATTAAAGAACATAATTTGTATCAGTTGAATCATTTCTCATGTAGTAAGACTTGCTCTGTGCCCAGATACAGCCTATGTTGTTACCTATTTCATTTTAGATTATTGTACTATTGCTTTCAACTCCACATTATCTTTTCTTATTCATGACTCATTTGACATTAATACCGTCTAATATATTATTTCATCTCTAGAAGTTCAGTTGGGATCTTTCTTATATAGCCATCTCTAGTACTGCATTTTTAATCTTCATCCAGCATTTAAATGTATAAACTTCAATTATAATACTTCCTATGTTTCTCTGCTTATTATAGCATTTGTGTGTCAGGTGTGGAACGGTTTACAGTTGACCTATCTCCATGATGTAGATCTTTATTTCTGCTTCTTTTCATGCTTGTTAATCTTTAATTGGGCATTATTATGAGTTTTCCTTTGCTGAACACTTGGTATCTTTGTAGTCCTATCAATATTCTTGAGCTTTATTCTGGTATGTATTACATTACTTGAAAATAGTTTGATCCTTTCAAGTCTTGCTTTTAAAGTTTTTAAGTGGAACTAAATTTGTAGTCCAGTGCCCATTGTTCTCTGCTTGTGACATGGCTCTTCTCTGTATGTGCCCAGGTCCCTGAGAGGCCTTACAGCTGGCTGTTTGGAGGAGATGCTACTTCCTGCCCTGTGTGGGGGCCAGGCACTCTCACCTCTTACGTTTTGCATAATTCTTCCTTTGGCTTTCAGTTGCTTCCTCATATGCAAGTGCTTATCCAAGATCTGCTCAGCACTAAAGGAGAACTCCATGGAATTCTGAGTTTTGTTTTGTTTCATTCTGTTTTGTTTTGTTTTTATGCACCTCTCCCTCTCCAGTACTGTCTTGTAAACCATGGTGATTTGTATTTGGACTCAGCTCTTTTTTCCTGCTACCCTAGGGAATCAGTGCATTCTGCCTGGGCTGCCTCTTCCTTCAGTATATCTGGAAACTCTGTCCAAGTCTCCACTGAAACAGTCGTGGAACCTGGCGTATTTATTCCCATCTTTTATACATCTGTCTTCTTTGATACTTGATACCAAGTTTCTTTAAAAGCAGAACTTCATGTATGTTATCATTTGTTTGTATTTTAAGGAGAAAGAGTGAATCCATCTTGGTAAAAAGCACAAACTTCCTCCTATGTTTTCAGTGCAAAGATTTTAGGTGTGAAAGACCTAGACTTAAAAGGCTAGTTAGGCAGTTTTTGCTAAGTTCAGGCAGGAAATTATGACAACAGTGATACAAGGCTGCAGAGCAAAAGCACGGTTCTACTGATATTCAGGGGGCTCTTCAGTGGGAGTTATGAGAGTAGAAAACTGAAACGATTCACCATATTTCTAGCTGAGAAAAATTCTGTATCTGATGGTGTGGTTACCATGTGGAAGAGTGTGCAAATTGGGAGAAAATAGTTCATGAGTGATTTTATAACATGTTAAGCTTTAGTGTCTAGACATTTGATTTTAGAGGTTTCATACTAACAGCAGTATTCACACTGCAGGACTTTGGAGTCAACAACATTTAGAACAAAGAGAGGTGTATATTGTCACAGGCTGAACAGCAGGAAAAGGGAAGAAGTATCATAGTACTGTAGCTGAAATCCTGTGAAAGAGCCACATTTAAGGCCTATATAGAAAACTTAGTAATATTGTTGCAAAGATACCAAAATAATCTAGAAAGGGTTATATCACTAAAGAGGATAGGTACATTTTCAAGCGAAAAATAATGGCAGATATTAAATGCAGCAGAAAAATCAAATACCGTGAGGACATAAAACTGTACTGAATTTCATATATGGTAGGTTTTAATCATCTATTAAGAGCAGATGATTTCAATTGAGCCATTTCGAGGTTGTTACTTTATTTATAGTATTACCAAATGATCATATATATGTTTCATGATTAGAGCAATTAACAATTTGCTATATAGCAAATTCTGGTTAAGGGCAAATGTGGGACCACAGAAAATTAGCATTCTATTTTGCCATATTAAATTGAAAAGACCTAAATGAACTGTGAATCTGAAGGAAAATATGAGCCGAATACGAAGGCTGACAAATTAGTCATTTTAAACTATGTACTGGGCTGCAAGTGAGGGTGATCATTTAGGGCTTAGCTCAAGATTGCTGTATACACTTGTACTGTCCTAGGGGGCACCAATTCACATAGTCTGTACAAATGGGTTGTATGAGGGCTAACCATAGGCAGCAGCCTCGGGCCCTGGCTTTGCTGGTAGTGCTGATGCTCACTTAAGTGATGGACAGTGAAGTTGTGCTGTTATTTTAGGAACCCATGAAATAGTGGTATATTCACTTGTGTGATATAAATTGAAAATGATTTTTCTAGCAGAAAAATATAGGCATACGATATATAGAATATCCCTCCTGCACTAGCATACACAGTGAAGATTTATCAAACTTAAATTTGATTGTCATTTAGACATCACTGCATGATATACTGACCAATAAGAAAATGTAGGCCCAAATTTTAATCTATTTTTAGTTAGCCCAAGACCATTTATTTCATGTATGCCCTGAGGTGTATCTTATTCTCACTCATAAAACACTTATAATTCTGACAGAGTATCTTCATGAACCATTGGTACAAAGGTGAACTGTCTTAAGTTCTTTTCTGTGGTCATGTTGCTACTCAGGCTTTAAACTAAAGTTCTGCTAGAAAATTGAAACCTGCAGAAAATGATTAGAATGACTGTTTTCTCAGTTCTCCAAAGGTGATATATCATCAGCACGACCGTAGGTACGGAGGAAATGAGTTAACTGCACACAGCTGAGACTTAGAGTTATAGTGTCTGAGTTTTCGCAGAATCCAAGGGAGAAGGGCTGCCATATCTGATGTACTTGACAGGTTGTTTATCCACATAGTTAATATGTTCATGTAAATCTCAAATGTCAGTTCTTTACCCAAACATTATTACAAATGGTTATGGTCTCATCACTCAGATCAAAAAGTCAGAGCCTCATCAGGGTTATCTGACTATTAATATTCAAAGAGATAGTTAATACTGGAATATGATTTCAGAAAATGACTTTTTAAACATTTTTAATGCCGTCCTCTTTCTAGTGTAAGCTTTCAATCATTTTTAGTTTAGAGCACAGACTAGCATATCAAAAAAAAGAGTAAGATGACAGTTAACTAACGTTTTTCACCACAGTAATCCATGATAAGAGTAGTGAGTGTTTGAATTGTTCTAGTATTTTAATGAGTAATAAGCTGATACTGTTATTTGAGAACCTTTTTCTTAGATACCTGTCGAGATAGTGTAATTTGGAAGACAGTAGTTGCATTAAACAATCAAAGACAAAGAAAACAAAACCAAGTCTATTTTGAAATTACGAGAATTATTTCTAAAGCCAAAAAACTGTTACCTTTACCCATCATGTTTTTCTCTCCTTTTCCTGAAATTTTGTGCCTCTCTTACTGTCCGTATAAGTCCAATTGTTATTAGCAATAGTTTTAACTCAATTCAAATCATTTTGCTTTGGAATAATGAGAAATAACTTATTTCTCTTGGTGTATAGGTAATCTTAGAGACCTTGAAAATTTAAAAAGTCTCTTCTAAATGTGTCTATAAAATATCTTTCAAAGGTACATATTCCCTTAACCCAAATCATTTTTTTTCAGAATTTAACCATTTTAACAGTCAGTATTTTTACAATTCCTTCATCTATTTCAGTAGTTACAAATCCTGTGAATTTTGCTTATTAATATTCAGGCCCCAATGAAAACATAGAAGTCAGAGCTGTTAACTAGTAGTTAAGTGCTTCTGCTCTTGTAAAGGAGACAAAGCAAACACCATCACTAGGGGCACTGGAATAGAAGAATGCATGAAATGTGTGTTTCAAGAGGTGACAGTGATCACTCATTAGGCTGAAATTTCAAATCTTACCGTAATCGGGGAGCAGGTACAAAACAGTAACCAATGGGGCTAAAGTCTTCTGCAGCTTTAATCACTAATAGTTTTTGGTGATGGGTTTCACTTCCAATGAAGAAATCAGTGAACTCTCACATCTCTATGGTCCCAGCCCCGATAAGACCCCAAGGGGCTAAGGAAACAGAAGTGAATTGCATCTGTAATGGCAAAATGAGAAGCAAAGCCATCACAGCAACACAGAGCTGCGGCAGCGGGTTCTCAAGTGGAGAAAACGTTTCAGAAAAGTGACCGGAAGGCAGGAGGTTTGGCATATGGCCTCGTGGTCTTCAGTGGAACTGAGATTTCCATTGAGTCTCGGATGAAGATAGATTTTCTTTTAATCGTTGTGTTCCAGTAGTATGCACACAGAAAATATAAGTGACTTTCAGCAGCGTGAACCAAGGTGCTGTTTCATCTGGGAAAATCAGTAATTATACCTAGTATGTTGCTAATACTCTGAACTCTCTTCTCATTTTGCTTCATTCCTTTGGCTCAGTGGAATTGATATTATCAACCAAAAATTTAAACGTAAGTGAGTCTTAATGGGCTGAAAGTGTCTTTGGATAAATTGAAGAAAACACACCTAATCCTTCAATTGTCTTTATTTTATTTGTCATGAAGTTTTGCTTTTCTTTAAGCTTAATTGCACTCAGTCTGAGTGTTTATATCAGCGTGGTTGGTGAATATGATAGAACAGTTTCTTGTCTAGGAACGTCTGTCAAAGGACTAATTTGTTCATTAAAATGGTAGAACTGTGAATTGATTTTACTGTTGTGCTCTCAAATTTAGCTAAAATTGTATTTGTTAATGGCTTCTGCATGTACATGAAATAGCAAGTCATTATGCTTTCATTAGCTGGAGTGCATGTTAATTTTCCAGTATTCAATATAATATTTAGTGGACATTCCTAATAGAATATAAATTGGTACAAGTGATTTCTCTGGAATTTTCTTGGTCCAACTGTTCAATCGCTAATTTGTAGTCCCTGAATTCTACAGAGGGTTTACATTTAATCAAGTCTTAGCAGACCTTAAACAGGATGACTTTCTCCTATGTTAGAACAGAACTAGTGTTTGCACACTTTATTTTATGTAAAAAATAAATCCCCATACCAATTTTAAAACCTTAAAGAAAATTGAAGCTGATGAAAAAACATTACTTAACTTTCATTTTCTGCCTCGCCCATGTTTGTTACCACAGAATGAAGCCTCAACGAATATACAGTTGTATAGACAGATGAGTCACAAAAAAAAAAAAAACAACAAATTCAGTAATCCCTTAAAAGTAATAGCAGTGGTAACATATAACAACGGTATACCTTTAAAAGCCTTTCATTATTCTTCAGACACTGCAAATACTAAACCTTAGTGAGGCTTAGTGCCCAAATTTCTGTAGGTAATTATTGGAACTCATTGTTGTCTCTTGTCAGAGCTCGTGCTTTTAATCATTGGGCATTATTCCATCTGAAAAAATCATTTCTTGAGTAAAGTAAGTTCTCTTATAGTCTCCAATTGGCAATATTTTTGTAAATTTTCAGGCTTGGCTCTGTATTTGAAAAAAAGAATTTTCATTCATTTATAAATACTGTGCTATTTAGACTATTACCAGTAACTGGCCTTCTCTCAAATTTGGAAGGGCTGAATGTACTTTAAACAAACATTTCTACAAATGGACTGAAATCCATAATGGTTTCTTTTGCTGCTCACAGATGTTGATGAATGCACATCAAATCCCTGCACTAATGGAGATTGTGTTAACACACCTGGATCCTATTACTGTAAATGTCATGCTGGATTCCAGAGGACTCCTACCAAGCAAGCATGTATCGGTAAGGCAGTTTCCCTTCACATATGAAAATGTGCCGTGAAATATCATAACCAAGACTGTTGAGGTTAAAAGTAAATTTATTAAAATAAGTGGGATGAGTACTGTTACATTATTATATATTTATTCTGTAATATTCACAGAGGTTCTCTCTTTACACATACGTGGTGTTTGCATATATAATCTAGGCAATGTGCTATCTGGCTTCCAAAAGTTCACTTTATCTTTCTTTCCTTCATAACACCCTTTTTATTCCCAGTAAGGTCAACATTCCCCTTCTCTGATTAAGTGAGTTGAAGATTTACAGTCATTTTCAACTATTTTCTTCTTTAAGCCCCACCTGTAGTCCAGCATCACATCTTGCCTTGTCTTTATTCAGAGGTCCAGGACTACACCCAGCATGATTGTCCGAACTCTGTAGCTCACTGCTGATTCATCTCAGGATTCTTTTACCAGATGACTGTGCTTATTTTCTCTTTCATTTCCTATTCGTCCAAGGGTAGTTGCTTGAATCAACTTTCCCCAGTAGTTTTCATCATAGGGCTCTTAATCCAGAATTCCTGGAGTTACTTTTCATTGGACCAACATCTTGTTCTTATTTTTTTTTTTTAAGGTCTGTAACCACTATGTCAAAAACAGCTGCAACCGTAATTCCAGCCACACTGCTGACCCTCTCTTAGGCTCATTGCTGGACCCATTTCCTTCTCACTTTCCCTCTTCTGCCACTATATGGGCTGTCAAATTATTTAGACCTACATTTGCAAGAAGGAGCAATGGAAATTTTGTGGAAGCAGCAGTACAATCATGTAGATATTACATTTAAAAATAGACTGGGCATTTAAAAATCCCCTGACTACCTTACTGTTTTTAATGTGTTATAAAGTGACAATGGCTGTCTTGGATTGTCCTAGACATTGATGAGTGCATCCAGAATGGCGTTCTTTGTAAAAACGGTCGATGTGTGAACACAGACGGAAGTTTCCAGTGCATTTGCAATGCTGGCTTTGAATTAACTACAGATGGAAAAAACTGTGTTGGTATGGAAATATTCGCTTCCTTGCAAAAGGTTTTTAAAGGATATGCATTTTTATTTAGAATCACGTATTCTGTTTCCAGGAGACCTTTCACACTTCATGTGTTGTGAGAGTTCTTCAGATAGACAGGTAGAATGTAAATGCATTTAACGCAGACAAAGTGAAGGAAGAGATTTTTTAAAGAAATGTCATAACAAGGAATAACTTATTGCTTCTGGAAATTTTCTGCGTGTTACATATTTAATTGTAAGTAGTAGCTGTTCTTCATCAGCTCATATAATCCTTAGCACCTACTGTATTTTAGATGTTAGGATTTCAGCAAGGGATAGAGCCCCCTCCCCCACAGGAGAATATAGAAATGTGTGGCTTATGTGGTAATTGACTCTAAATTTGTAGTCCTGGTGATACCTAGCAAGACATAGCAACACTCCACAAAAATAATCTCTTCACATAGCAGTACATTATGTTTCACTCACTGTTGAAAGTTCGGATCATCTCACTTACAATAAGGTTTACCATTTATTTATTCTGTCTTATAAAAGAAACATCGCTGAAATCATGTTAACTTCTTTGGTGCTTAAAACAAAACACTACTCGTGGTTATGATTTACATGGTTTTCACAGGAGCTAAGCAGATTGATTTGATTCTTTTTCTTACATTCCTTTTAGTTTGCTTTTTTAAAAATTTTTTATTTTAAAATTTTTTATTTTTTGGTGTCAGAAGTCAAACTCAAGACCTTGCACTTGCCATTCAGGGGCTGTGCCTCTGAACTGTATCCCTGGCCATTTGGTTGGTTTTTGTTTTTTGTTTTTTGAGAAAGTCTCACACTATGTAGTCCAGGCAAGACTGAACTTGCTGCATACCCCAGGACGGTCTTAAACCCTCCATCTTCCTGCCTCAGCCTCCGAAATACTGAGATTATAGAAATGTGCCCATATCCAGTCCTTATGCTTCTGAAACTAAAGGCACTTTACATTTTCTGTGCTATTTGGTTTCACACAATTGGTATTTATAAAATAAAATGAAACCCATCACTACGTGGCTCACTAATGTAGAGGAATTTGACTCCAAAGTGGGTAAAGAGAGGAAACCGGTTCCTCGAGGCCGGTGGTCAAAGTCACTCTCTTTTCTGCAGATCACGACGAATGCACAACTACCAACATGTGTCTGAACGGAATGTGCATCAATGAGGACGGCAGCTTCAAGTGCATCTGCAAACCAGGGTTCGTCCTGGCCCCGAATGGCCGTTACTGTACTGGTGCGTACACTTCTGAGATGAGAAAATAGCCATTATCATAACCACCTTTTGATCCAAATGAGCCACGCAAGTATTGCTGCATTACCTGTTATATTTATTCAGATCTCTAGGTAATTCAGGATAGAAGTGTCTAAAGCTCTCTAGAAAAAATACCGCACTCTAAGGAATAGCAACATCTTTACAAAAATAATGATACAAGAAAAATGAAAGGGGTGACAGATTGGTTTCAGGAACTCTGGAAGAGACAATATAAAAATAAGTTTTCTCTGTTGTTGCCTGGATAGAAAGAGAAAAAGAAAAAACGTTGCAAGGTTTTCATTTTAATGTGTCCTCATAACCAAATTTTCCACTATCGTTTATCGTATCTTTTCCATTAATGAATTATAAACTATTTGTAATCATATCATTATCTAAAAAATACTTACATGAATTTAATAAGGATATAATTGGAATATTTTTGCTAATTGACTTTTTTCTTGAAGCCATTTTAAATACCAAGTTCTAGAGGCAACTTCAGTAAGCAAAGATATGTTGGAAATAAAACTATTTTATATATACTCACAATTGGCATTTCATAGACTGTGGACTACTTTTGCCTTTCCTTTATTTTTGTCTGTATGCTCTTTTGGACAGAATTAACTAAATATTTCCTGCCCTAACTACATAAACTTATCTGACTAACACATAAAACTCATGAGCAATTCTAATCATTTCAGTGAAATCCTTGGGACAATAGAGAAAATCAGGAATATTTCTCATGCTTTAGAATAACAAAGAAGTTTTTGACTATCCAAGAGAGGGGGATGTAAGATTAAGTGGAAATACTGTAGCTTTGGAAGTTGGCCTAAAGTTAGCCGACTTGGATTTAATGCAGGATATGAGATTGGCATTATGCTACAGTAAATAGCATTATGTGACTGTATGAAACTTCATTCCTGCATATTTTAAGAAATTTAAATACACATATAAAAATAACTTAGATATCAGCAGTTTCTGCCTTCTGGTAATCCTTCATTAATTTTCTTTTTATAAATGTTATAATCCATAAGTTTTGAAATGTTTGTAATTTGGCAGCTTTGAGTTTGAAGTGTGTTTCATCTTTTGGGGAAACCACTTAACATTGGCTCATATTTTATAAGTTCAAGTAGACTAAAAATTAGAAGAGATACCTCAGATTACTTTGTTCTTATGGAAAGTTACTGTCAAAACAACACTTACCTGTAGTTAAGAATGTTTGTGTGAAAAAAATTAAAGAAGTTTACCTTAGTTTTTTAAAGGAATTTGTTTACTTAACTAATTTGAATTCAGTATTATTTGACAAGCCTATAAAATAATGAAAAAGGAGTTGTTAAATTTTTTTTCTAAAAGCATGAAGTAAGGCAGCTTTTACTCAACTGGACTTTCTGAAAACGTTTCCAAGGGGTTGCATTTACACACAAGACTTGCTGTCATATTTATGTATTCTTCCATGTGTTATAAAATGGAAAGATTTATAGTGTAGAGCATTGGCAAAAAATTCGGAGACTTAATAATAGCCTGGCTTCTGTCACCCTCTGGGCAGATGTGGACGAGTGTCAGACTCCGGGCATCTGTATGAACGGGCACTGTATCAATAACGAAGGGTCCTTCCGCTGTGACTGTCCCCCAGGCCTGGCTGTGGGTGTCGATGGACGTGTGTGTGTTGGTAAGTAGAATATCCGTAATGGCCCCATGAAGATGTGGACAGAGAGGTATCCACACAACATGGTAGAATAATACTGAGTTGTGAAAAGAATACACACTGAAACATGGAAACAGCTTGAAAACATTATGCCAAGTGAAAGAAACCAGTCACAAAGGACGTTGTCATATATGACTCCATTCATTTGAAATGTCTAGAGCAGGGTAATCTGTGGAGTTGAAGTATATTAACAGTTGTTTAGGGCAGAGAGGATGGGGTTGGGAAGAGAGAGAAGTGACACCGTGTGATATTTTGAGGTGATGAAAAGATCAACTGTGTCTGTGAATATGCTAAAAAAAATACCAAATTTTAGGCACAGGTGAATTTTATGGTATGAATTATATCTTAATATAGCTTTATTTAAAATGAAATTTACCAAGATTCCTGACAGCCTCTTTCAAAAACTTTGAGGAGATGCAAGTCAGAAATACTGGAGAACACTTTGGGAGGTTGAGGCAGGAGGATGACAAGTTAAAGCGCAGTTTGGGCTGCTTAACAAAACCCTCCCTGTCTTACTTTTTTAAACAAGAAAACTGCTGGTATGTAGCCCAGTGCAAAAGCTCTGTATTCCTTCCTTAATCTGGCTAAAAAAAATGGTGAAGAAAAAATTGTTTTTATTGCCAGCATCCTCAGTAATGTTAGATAACTGAACTCTAAAGAGTTTGATTTTGTAATTATAACAGAATAATAAAACAGGAATTATAGTTACATGTAAGTAAACTTATTTTTACTCAAACAAAATTTGAAATGTAAATAACTTACACCATATAACTTGAACTAATGTTCAAAGCTAAAAATATTTTTAATTATTCTTCACCACAATGTAGTTTACAACAGAAATGGGGAAAAATGAAGGAGAATATATATTCTCAATCATTGAGAACTCTTCTTGGAAATATTTATCAAATGGATTCTATGAAAATGAATTAGAATTCTCAAACATCATCTTTGACAAGACAGGCAAAACAGAAATGTCACTGACATTTCAAAATCCAGACAGTGTGTACTAATGGTAACAGCAGCAGAGGGAATTGCAAAAATACATTAATGGAGTTTTCTCTCCAAAGTGCTTGCACAAGACTTCAAGGATGAATTAGTCATTGTATACCCTATATATTTCCAGTTGTACAGGAAAGCATAGAAATATTTATAGGCTTAAAAGTATATTTGAGAAAAATAAAATTTTAGATGTACTTCGGATTTTTCTCTCACTTCTCAGAATCATTCCAAGAGGGAGGGGACAAGGAAGGATCAGCAGATGGAAATAATCTGTTCACTCAGCTCCATCCACTCCTTCCAGGCTAGGGTTTATTTTAGCCAATAAGGTTGTCAGCACTTTGTTCAGGGATATTTCAAACACAGCAACTAGAAGAATGCAGCTCCTTCCTGCTTAGAAAGCTAAACTCTTTTCAGTTGCTGTAATATACTTAGTTGCTGTTGGTCTTCACCTGGGTGGTTCTGTTGAAATCTACAATGAATGCAAAGCCAGTTTGAGAGGGGAAGTTCAGCAACAAACACTGACTTATTAGGGATTCATTGTTCAAGTACACACATTCATTCTCTTGTCCACAAACAGGAAACATGAGAAATTGTTGGAAAGTCTTCTCCAGTTTTTCATCATTGTGACAACTTAAGGTTTTTTAAACAAAAACCCCAATGTTTAATGTGTGTATAATTATGTAATGTGCTAGGTATGTTTTCTGTTTGTGTCTCTGTCTTTGGTATCACTTTTGAAACCTCCTAAATTAGAAATAAATCACTATTATTAATTATTAAGATTAGTTCTGGAAGCTGGAATTCCTTTTTGTGTTGGTTTGTTTTTTTAAGATAGTTTTACTTTCAGAAAATTAAGCTATAGTTTTTAACTAATACGTTGAAAAAGCATGACTCACAAGCAGAGGAAAACAAAAGTCAGCTATATTTTTGTACCTCCCATCTTGTTAAATTTTATTTTTAAATTTATTTTGTGGGGGCAGTTAATCCAACCAGTAAGAAAGGAAACACATGCAATTCTTTAACTTTATTGAATATTTTTAGGTAACAAGAGAATTCTATGATAAATTTAGGTAATGAGAATAATGTGAATTTAGCAATTAGAATTAATATTCTCAACCAGGTTTTGAGGTAGTTTCCTTTCCAAGCTCAGGTCTTCACTGAGAACATTTGAATCTGTGCAGAGGTCCTGGTGGAGGAAGGGTGCTGACATGGTGATACCAAGGTAGCTTTTCCATTGCTGATGTCGGAGGAGGGCTTTGGGATGTTCTGTCTTCCCAGACAAAGCCACCTGCTCTCCTGCAGTGGCTCATGGCATTTCAGAGGTGCCCAGCTGCCCTTCCTGAGGTGAAGGGTGCTTTTCTCTGAGTGGGCCCTCCTCACCCGCTTCTGATCCTGTAGTAGTGGACTTCACACAGACCTGCTCCCACAGTGTCTTGGCACTCCTCCTCATGGTACCTCTCTGAATATCACCCACTGCCAGCCTGGCCCAGTCCACAGGGCACACCTTCTGTGTCGCTGTCACTGCACCCCAACCTTGTCTTGTTCCTGCAGTGGAAGACGCTTCCCCCAACATGTTGCCTGTTAGCCATCCCAAGCACGAGTGGGGTATATGGCTCTGCAGGCCACCATCATGATCTTTTCCCCCTGGTGACATGCAAGAAAGCAAGCACCCTGACTCATTACCCAACTTTTGCAAAAACAAACAAAACCAAGAAAATGACCTTTCTTTTTTTCTGAGGGGGATAACTTTGAACATTTGTTGCCCTTCTTAATCACCACCCTGTCAAGCTCTGTATATCCTCAATGTTGGAAGAAGTTTAAGGATCAAGCAACTAATTTTACAATGTCTATTTGCTTTAAGATGGAGTCTCAAAATGCATCTTACTATTTGCTGTTTATCATCAGAGGACTTAGAATCCCATATAGTAGCTTAAAATTTCAACATGCTTATGAACTCTAGCATTTTTACCAACTATATAAAGTCATTTTCTTTTCTTTATCCTACTTCAGGTACATACTAGCTGTGTGTTCTTGAACAAGTTATGTTAACTCTCTGTACCTCCTTTCCTCATTAGTTGCTTTGAGGATTAAATATGTTAGTATTTGTGCAAAGATTTAAACAATATCTGAAAGACAACAAATGCCAAGTAATAACCAATTTCTACTGTCATTTTATTAAAATAGATGCATCATATCAAGGGTATAGTCTTAAAAGTTGCTGTTGTACATGCAAAAGTCAGTACTAAAAGTAGAAATATAAAATCAGCATTGTGCATCAATATATATTTTATCAATAGAGTATAAAATCTGTGAATTACATGAAAAATTCTTAAAAGAAGAATTTTAAGGAAGAAAAGGCATGCAGAAATTTGGTAGCATATGTAAAAGATGTTTAACGTTTTTATCCAGTTCATCTTCCAAATATTCCCATGGACATGTTCTGATAGTGCTGCCAGCATTGGTGTTCTGCGACTTTCCTAGCGAGGCTGTCCTGTCCTGTCTGTCCTATCCAATCTCATCCTCTCCTCTGTCAGCAGTGGCGTGGTTATATTTGAATAGTATAATATGAACTTGGATTCCAGTCTAGAGTCTTGAACAAGGAAAGGTCGGCTGTTCACATGAAAAATAAAAGGGCCATCATTTTTTAGTAGTTAGCTGCTTAATAGTGAACAAGTATAATCTAACTTATTCTATAAACTCTATTTTATGGATAAGGAAAGTATCAAGTAATTTACATATGATGACCCCTTATAGATCTGATCACAGGACAATTTATAGTCCTAAAACCCACATATGAATTGTACCCCTTTTTTTCGGTAGAACTTCCAAATAGTGTAGCTAACTGGTTACAGAAATCTCTATCTGGAAGTTGTCTCACTCTTCCAAGTGAGTTCCATATACTTTCTGTCTGCTTTGTTATGAAAACCATACATGGCATATATTCTTAACCTATAAAGAGAAATAAACAACTTTGATCACTCGCTGATGCCTTCCAACATAATTGGCAGTATACAGAGGACTCACAAAAATCATATTGGAAATCATGAACTGTGCTGTCCTCATGCAAATTCTCCTTTGTGTTGGGCCACACACTTGTGTGTAAACAGCAAACAGTACCAATTCAGCCACGGAAGAGGAGGGAAGAGTCTAGGAATTGACTTCTCAGAGTAGGGGTGAGGATGTGATCAATCTTAACACCCTCTTCCATTTAAGCATACTTGTATCTAAAAGTTTAATGTAGCCATAAATCTCATCTTTTTAATGAGACCATAGAAATCAGTAGATGAAATAGTTTGTGTAACAACCAGATACCATTATATCTAGCAATGATTATAATTATCTATAGTTATAAATAATTTATAATGAAAATTGTTTCTCGTAAAATTACTGTGTCGGTATCCTGCTTAAAAACTGGCTTGCTTCTCTGGCCTTTCTGATGATCTAAGTTAAATAGTTCACCATTCACTGTTTCACAAAGTTGTGGTGTGTTTCATGAGAGTTGAGAATGAGAGGACTAAGCAGAACATGGGGTGGAACCTGGCATAGTGGAATGAGGAAGCACTTAGAAGTCACCCACGACCAGTGCGAATTCCAGCTCGGTCACTTAGAGCTGTTTCACAATCTCTGTAGACCTTTTTTTCCTCATCTCCAAGCGCAGGTGATGACCACCGTCCTATAGAGTTGATAAGTTAACTGTCCCACAGCATTATGTAGGCAAAACTACTAGCACAAGGCCAGGGCACTTAGTGGTTTTATAATTGGATTTCTTGAGCGTATGAGATTAAATCATAGTGACATACAGTGTCTTCAAGGTTGAAAACAAAGGCCTCTTGGGAAGAAATGTTGTGGCCAAGCAGTGTCACCTTGAGGTAGCTTAACTTCACTGCATTTCCAGAAGCAACAGTAAGTGGCAGGCTGAATATGGAACAGCCAGTTATCAAAATGCCATTTATGACTGTGGGCATATCCTTGGTTCAGGGACAGGCTGGTAAGGGTATGCAGGATAATAGATATTCGTGTTAGTACTTAGGGCTGAGCGGGAAAAAAGGGGTTATGGATATGCACTCAGTCTTGCTCTCACTGAATAAAAATTTGTTGGTTTCCTAACAGTGAAGATGCGAAATAAAGGCAATGGCAGGTACCCTCTACACTGTCCAGTGTCATGCTCTGTTAGATTGAGGCAGCCTTCTGTGTTGAAGTCCTGTTGTCTCCAGTACTAACTTAAGACACTGTCTTTTTAATCTCTCTTAGATACTCATATGCGCAGTACCTGCTATGGTGGAATCAAGAAAGGTGCCTGTGTGCGTCCTTTCCCGGGTGCGGTGACCAAGTCTGAATGCTGTTGTGCAAACCCAGACTACGGTTTTGGAGAGCCCTGCCAGCCGTGCCCTGCCAAAAATTCAGGTACTTACCCATGCCAGGTCCACACTTGCAAAAGAATGTGGAGGTGCAGCCCTGGATATCTGGCCAAGGAGGACATCAGCTCTCAAGTGTTTTGCCCTTACTTTGAATTGAAGACGAGAAATTCAGCTTTGTGTAGCTATGAAAGGCATATTATAAGGAGTTTTGGATTGTATTTTTATGTGATCTCTGGGCAGAGAGAACAGAATAAATAGAAAAATCTATTTGCTGATACCGTTATGATTGTTACACAGATTTTCATATGAATATGTAGCCTTGATTTCCGTGATCTATAACATTGTGATTGCAATGTTCTCACCACTTTGAACTTCATAAATACCCCAGAGCTTGATGTAATTTTTAAATGTGGTGTGGTCCCGGGCTATGCACGCTCTGTCAGTAGCTCCAGACCCTTAACTGGGGAAGATTGACTCATTCGTTCAAACTTTGACCAAGACTCTAGTGAATATATGTAAGTACAATGAGGGGTTCCACAATAAACACCCCTGTTTTTCCTTAAGCTTGGAGATAGTTGAGAATATTGCAGCCAAACTAAGTTCCAGTTTTGTATCATTAGTACCTTAAATGGCACATAAACAACTATCAAAATGGAAGCACAAGTGATTGATTTCCATATAAAAATATGCCCATTTTAAAAAAAATAGGATAAAGTGACATTTTGTTTGCCAGGTTGATAAAGTTATGGGCAGTTGGTTTTTCTCAGAGGTGGTGCAGGTATAAAGAGTGGGTACTCTTACACTGCTGATGACAGGGTGGTCTGGGGGCAAGGCAGAGAGCCGCCAGAAGCCTTGATAACAGAGACATAAAGTCTGAGAAGTTTTATTTATGAGTGAATATCCTAGTGATATAAGTTAACTTCATATGACTTATTATAGTTGCTCAAATTTAGGTGAACCTAATTTCATCAGTAAGAAATTGGAAAAACATGATGCCTCCACCTAACTGAGAATAAAATGCAGCAACCTGTTAAATGGTGCATGGAGGAACCTGGCCTGGGGCAGAGTGCTGGGAGCAAAGCTGCTCCCCACCACAGTCGCCGCCTTCTCAAGCAGTTACTGGCTTCTCTGGGTCCAGTTTTCTCTGTTGTAAGAGACGGCAGTAGCACCTGGTTTATGGGATTGGGAAGATTGTTAAATGTAAAATGGTGGAACAATACCAAACACTCAGCAAATGTGTTACATAAATTTTGACGATGCTGCATTTTACTATTGAAAGAAAAGAGTCGAGTTAAAAGACAGTCTCTGTAATATACTTTGTATTTGGTTTTTAAAGTTTGTACATATAGAATATGTTGATAATATTTATCAATATATTAGTGATATTCAGAGTGATGTGTATAAGTGATTTTTAGTTACTTTTTTTTTACACATGTCTATGATTTGGGGATTCTTATTTATATACTGGAAAATTGTATAATGTTTTTCATCATAAAAAGTAATATACACAGTTTTTCCAAAGAGTGCCCTTGGAGTTGGATAAATGATTTAATATGAGCCAGGTATTTAGTTTTTAATTTTTCTATGTGTTTTTATCATGCAGCTGAATTCCATGGCCTTTGTAGTAGTGGAGTAGGGATCACCGTGGATGGAAGAGGTACTGCTACTGAACTCTCAATTTGCAGTGATTATATAGCATCATAGTCACAATATGCATGCTATATTTACATGAAAATACACTAGTAAAAAGTGAGGTTATTTAATGAGACTTTCCACTTGACCACTTTTCATCTTAGGTAAATATTTATCCATTAAACAAACATCCTTTATTAAAAATGTCACTAACAAACTGCACCCATGATTTTATGGATACAGTTGCTTAAGAGGGTGTAGTTGGTCAATTTAATGAGAATATTAAATAATGCTGTAAGACAGGGTTAGAAAAATATCTGACCTTAAGAGATATTTAATACGGATCAAGTTTAGGATATACTGTCCTGAAACAACTAGGCATCCTTTATGCTTAAGAATAATAAAATGTTTCTATGCAACTGCAGAAGTAAAATTCAGTAAAAGAATGATTCCTTTTCTTATTTTAAACTTAATACTATGTTTAACAGAATTCTAGTATAGAATCTTAGTGTATGCGTTTATAAGTTTAAAGCTTTCCATTTTAGTATATAGGTGGATGCATTTGTAGTTTAAGTAGAAGTGTAAGATTCCATTAACTTTACATATATATTCTGCTACTTTCACATTTGAGAAGAGCTTAGACCAATTAGAGAAAAATTTGCAGTTATGTTGAATTTTCACATGAATATCGGAAGTCAGAGTAAAAATGCACTTTTACAGGGATATTTTTTCCAAATATAAAATGAAACACCAGACATTTCCAGGGTATTTAAGAAAGCTTTCCAGCTTCTTAAAAACAGTAACCATCAAAATTTGACAGTGAACAAAATTTCACTTTAGGTCTCCTTTTTTTGTTTTATTTCCTGTGAATGTGCCTGACAGGAGAGCCAGCTCCTTTTTGGATGCTATTAAGTATTTGCTTTCTTGGGGCACCTGGTCCTCGGCTGTCCCTGCCCCAGGGCCACAGAGAAGAGCAGTCATGATTCTTTGTAACAGCAAAGCATCATGCTCTACAGCATCCTGTCCATTCATTTCAACTTATCAACAATGAGAAGCACTTTTTATCGTGCTACTTAGTTAACTGTAAAAAATGATAGTAAAACACGAATATTCTGTGCCTTTAAGAACTATACAAATTATACAGACCACCCTAATATTTTTAATTAAAAGTTAAATTTTCCTTTGGATTTTGAACCAAGAGCTTATAAATTTCCTTTATTGATGTGTATTAATCATATACACAGACATATTGCATGGTTTAATTCTGTGAATTCCTGCCAGGAATCCTATATTCCTCAATTTTATTTACTCTCTGTTCATTTCCTTTTCCTTTCTGAAAAAAAAGCAGGCAAATTGTAGCTTTGCAGAGTTCAGCGTCTCATATACTTTAGACTTGCATTTATCAGCAAACAATAAAATGTCTATATTAAATTCTCTGTGTTTAATTCAGATATCAATGAGTGTGCTTTGGACCCTGATATATGTGCCAATGGAATTTGTGAAAACTTACGCGGCAGTTATCGTTGTAATTGCAACAGTGGCTATGAGCCAGATGCCTCTGGAAGGAACTGCATTGGTAAGTTGTATGCACACACACACGCACGCGCGCGCACACACACACACACACACACACACATCAGCCCTTGGTATAGTTTAATCCATGGATGAAAGAAGTAGAAATACAAACACATCTTTGACACATTCTATAGTTTCTTTGTTTTCCTTATTGTATATACACTGATATAAAATATATTTCAAAATCAAACCAGTCAGGTCAACATGGTGAGCCCCTATCTCAGTCAGTCAGTTAATCAGTCAATAAAAATACCAACATCAAACAAATTTCATTACCTAGTAATAAAGACATTTGTTTTGGCTCAAGTTTCGGGACATAATTGGCAGGCTCTGAGGCAGAATGGCACAGCACAGGTGCGTGGTGGAGGACAGGCAGGAAACAGGATGGTGGGAGAGGTGAGGAAGCGAAATTAGCTGTGTATTCATCAGTAGTGAGTATGGCACCCCCATGAACAGTCACCTCCAAAAACTCTGCAGGTGATCACATGAGACTTGAGGGGACATCGAGATATAAACCATACCGAAGAGGACCAGTCAGAGATTACTGGAAATTTCTAAAACCATATAAACCAAGTAGCTGTTATACAACAGAAGCAAAGTCACTTCCTGATTAGCTTTCAGTTACAGTTGAGCATTGGAGGACCCTACTGAAAGCACTAAGAGTCAGTGAGCATTGACATATTATATGTGAGCTATGAAGCAACCAAACTCTTCAGATGCATACATAATTTTTGAAAAATTTTAAACTAGAATTTAAAAATAAAAATGGAACCAAATTCCAATAATAGTGTTCTATTTGCTAAGGTTCCAGTAACAAACTGTGTTGCCTAGAACAACAGGAATTGATTATCTCACAGAGTGGAAGGCTAGAAGGCTGAAACAGAAGTGTCAGCAGGACCCTGCTCTCTGGTGCTATGGGAGAGCATCTTCGCCTTCTTAGTCCAGTTACTGCTGTTTGCCAGCGGTCCTTGCAGTCCTTGGCTTGTGTAACATCACTGTAGTCACAGAGCTGTCCTCTGCTGATGTCTTCTGGTCACCTTTCCTCTATGTATAGCTGTCCTATCTCTCTATCTACACTTTCCCTTTTATGAAAACCAGAGGTGATGGGTTATTACATCTTTAACTTGTTTTAACTTTACTTCATCCTTAGAAACCCTCATTTCAAGTAAGATCACATTCTGATATACTGAGGGTTTAGATTTCAGAGTAACCGTTTGTAAGACACACAGTTGAATTCATAGCATGAATAAATGGGTAAAAATAAATTGTGATGCAGTCACTCTATAAAACATTGTACAGTTATAGGAATTTTTGTAGCAGTTCTTAAAATACAATTTAATTTTTAGAATAAAGTTCAAGATTCAAATTTGGAGCAAAACATTCAAAGGGAAAAAAGATTTGATAAGATATAAAAAGATGAGTATCAGTGTGGTGATAGAATTAGAGAACATGGCTTTCTGATCTCATTTCTATACCTTTGCAGTGTCGGGAGAGTTTGATAAGATAATTTTTATTTGAAAGACTAAAACTATAACTTGAAGTAAAAGAAACTTTTCCACCCAAACTACAGTCTTTGTTTCTTTCTCTCCTTAACTAACTTTAATTTGTAAAAACAAGAGTGCAGCGATTGATGTAAAAGTCAGCATGGGCTTCTTTAAATTCACAGGTTAGATGATCTTCTCCAGGCTCTCCTGATATTAAAGGAGGATGTGAAATGCTTCCTTAATTGTCCTTTAAGAACCAGTTGTTTTTGAGTGAAAACATTGGAAATTAGTGAATACCTTTTAGGTACTATTGAATGGATTATTTTTATAATTTTAATTAGAAAAAATACTAGATGTTATTTTTACTGTATGTAAGTATATAAACAAATTATTTGAAACTTTTAATATATTTCGTCAGTGCTTTAACATATATCTAATATAATCCCATCCCAGAACAAAAAAATTAAGGTAAACAAAGCAATAATAAGTCCATTGCAAATGCTGTACATCTTCCAGGGACTCCAAAAGTTCTTAGAAGTGTCCATCAGCATAAGAATGTTCACTTGAATACTAAAAGTATTTTGACTCTGTAGTAGGAAGAAACTAAGTCAAAGGGGTGAGAGGAAAAAAGAACCAAATGAAGACAGGATGTTGTTGGTTGTAGCTCTGAAAACCTGCTCTCTGCCGTCCATGTCTTTCAGACATCGATGAGTGTTTGGTGAACAGACTTCTCTGTGATAATGGATTGTGCCGAAACACGCCAGGAAGTTACAGCTGCACGTGTCCCCCTGGCTATGTGTTTCGGACTGAGACAGAGACCTGCGAAGGTAAGAACTATCTGCCTTGCCATTCTTTGAACGGAAGGACTCAGAGATGCATCAGTGCCAGTTTCTGTGATGAAGCAATGCAGTCGAAGAGCACTGTGTAAATATTTTCTTTATTTTGTAATCTGTTGGCTGATCTTGGAGTTTCAGAAATAACACGCCTCGACCCAGTTTATAAACACCATTGGTTCTGTTGCACTCAGATACAACATCAACAACTTTGGAAACAACATTTTAAAGTAAAAAGAAAACCCAAGAGTGGAAGGAACCATCTTGCTTACTTACTGAAATAAAATATCAGGTTTCTTTTTGTTTAATTTGTCCCCCCTCCTTTTAAAAACCATTGTGACATGTTAACCTAGGAACCTGAATTATAGTGACAAAGCTCTTAGGCATTTAAGTTATGAAACAAATGATATCCTAAAACAACGGGACTTAGAAAATATTTGGGGCCTAACAATCTCATCACTAATGAAATTTATAGTCTAAGAAAATTGTCCTTTCCATTTGGTAGTCAAAAAAGTCATGGTATTATACGTTTCCAATACAGAGTGAACATATTCACTGCGGAGTGTAAGTCTCTATACGTATTGTACCTTGGTACTTTCTACTTCCCTCCCTTACCATTTGGAAATTTAAGACATAGCATTTGGATGCACTGATCATCAACCAGTATTTAGAAACACCTTCCTTTTCTTTATCCACTTTTTCCCACACTAGAAGGCACTTGAATCTCTTAAGTGCTCAGGGAAATCCTCACTGCAGTGAAACACTGGCTAAGTGATGAGTGCATTCAGTTATGTTTTGTATCTTGATTAAAGTGTTCCATATTTCAGAATAATCCATGGCCTTACTGCTAGTCACTGTCCCTATTTAAGTCACCCTGTGTGGGCTGGCAGAAAGATCCCATAACATTTTCAAATGCAGTTACCACTTCCAAATAATAACTTTGTTTTTAAAGATTCATCTTTAATTATTGTGGAAAAATCTTCTCCTTATCTGTTAAAGTCTTTGTTTCTTAAGGATTCCATAACCAACTTCATAGAAAACTGCAATAGCAAAATTATGCAAAAAAAAAGATGTTAATATTCTTCCTTTCACCTTCCTGTTTAACTTCAAAGCATTCTTGTGATTAGAAGCAAGTTAGGACCATTGAACAAGATACCAAAGACATAGATGACTCCATTCAAGTCAATCAAATGCAATTACAAAGTGCAAGTCTAAGTTTGGGTTGATCTGGAGGGACCACTAATTAGTCCAAAGAAAGAAAAAAATGAGAAAAGATACCCCAACATGAAACCTCATTTTTCTAAACCTAGTTGTGATGACTGTTTCCCTCACTGTCCAGCAGCTTTCTTAGTGGTCTGCTTATCAGTTCACGGGTGAAGTACTTGAAGATGAGCAAGGGACTCTTTAAGAGTTCAGGCTGTGAATGGACTATTCAGTTTCTCTTTTGTTTTTGTTTTTGTTTTTTTTCATGATTTTTTGAGAAAGGAACTTACTAACTAGTTCAGACTTGTCTTGCACTCACTGTGTAGCCCAGGCTGCTCTCAAATTCACAGTGATTCTTCTGCCTCAGCCTCCTGAGTGCTGGGCTTAAAGGCATGTGTCACCATGCCCAGCACAGTCTCTCTTTTTAAAGCAGCTCAGGGTTCTCAAACATGCTTGACTACAGAGTCTATTTTCTGGTTTCCACTCCCACTTCTAAAACCCATTATCCTTCTTGCACTCAGAAAGGTACTATGCAATAAAAAGTCATCTAGCCATGTTGTGGAGGGATGGAAAAGGGATTTTGAAAGTTTTTGCTTTTCCTGACTTTTTACCTTTCCTTCCCAGTGCCCTTCCTCCACGTCATCTGTTGTGTGTTGGCGAGTATGAATCTGTTAAACCTCAGGAGACACTGAAACCCAGAGCAGCTTTGGATTTCATCTTGACTGAGTGGAGATCTATCGATTACAGTGATGCCTCCCTCGGTCCACGAACTTCTTTCCAGGATTGTGGTCACAGAATCCACTCCATGGTTCTGGTTGCAAACGGAATAAATTTGTGACCAGAACCATGGAAAGAACTGAGTACGTGAACTGAGGCACCACTGTGTTATGACTGGTTTCCCCTTCCCCAGTGATCTGCCTGGTACCATTATGGGAGAGACAGAGTGGAAACCAACATGAGTGGTGTCTGATTCAGTGGCATGGACCCTGAATAGTCAGTGATCGTCTATGACGTACTCCTTCCACTTTAGTGAGTAAGATTAAGTTAACGTACTCAGAGCTAAACTGCCAAAGAAGTAAAGTTAGAGACTCCCCTGCTTATGTGAACAGTTAAGAATAGTAGGAGCTGCTGCTGCTAATAGCCTAATATTAAGTGATCGTATAAATTTTTAGGCACATCAATAGCAAATCACGTAAGATTGAGAATTAGAAAGAATGACCTGCATTTCCTTGTTTAGCCAATACTTGTTCCAGATAGAGATGAGCCTCTCTTTAACATAAAAGCTTTTTTAAACCTGTCATTCATAGGAAATAAGTTCATGCTATATAAAACAGAAATGATAGAGATCTTTTGACTCCAACCTTATCACATTGGTAGAAATAAAAATTATTTATAATGGGAAACCTATTATTTATAATAGAAGACCTTTCCAAGTAACTGATTTCAGCACTTTTACCCACCATTATTTGCATTTTATTAAGTGTTTTGTAAAAACTAGATCTGGTGGCCACTGACCTTTTTCACTTGGGGCTGCCCTTATTGCATGCATACAATAAGTTTGTCCACCTGAGTTAGTTCTCTTTATTCTGTTCTTTAACTAATTTCCCAGGATTCTACAGAAAATTACTAACAGATTCACTTCAGTTTTTAGCTTTCTCTGCGTATGTTTACACGCTGACTTTGTCACTGATATTCCTAACAGGCTATTTTAAATATGTAATAAATAGGCTTAATGATAGAGGAAAGCGCCTCACTATTTCAGACTGAAGTTACAAAAACTTTATTTTACATTTTTGTTTGAGTTCTGAAAGTCTGTGAAAGTTAACATTTTTACAGCAAGTACTGTGGTTTAGATTGTGTTTCCAGTGACATAACTAGTTAAATGTAAACCAGATGTGCTTTGAAGTTCATTTCCAGGAATGTACAGTGAACTGTTTCAATTCCTGGTTCCGAGATATTTATAACATAAAAACATTGTATTTAAAGGAAAACTGAGTAATTAATATTTGTAGTTGTCATTGGATATGTTTATAGTTTTTCGGTTCATCATTACTTAAAATAGGGATTTTTATTTTATTTTTTAAATAGGGATTTTAAAATATTAACATTTGGCTTTTCAAGTGACTTTTAACAAATGAAATTAATGCATGAATTATATATGCTGTATCCTTATATTAGTTATATGCTTCCTTTTTCATTATCCTTTTTGTGTTTCATTTTTGTGGAAGAATTTCAGTGCTCTGAAATATGTTTTCATCATAAATCTGTACTGTATTTATGAAACCTACTGTTTTAGTCTTTTAAGAAAAATTTTTTCTACAACCAACCTGGAAGCAAAACGCATTCATCTTTCCTCAATTTCTATTTCACTAATTAGCTTAGAAATGTACTTCTTGAGTAATTTTGCAGGAGAGCTACCTGTTTTCTACATCGACTTTTAAATTTGCATTTCAAGCATACCAGCTTCAAAATCAACTGTAAGCCCAGCCTTTTCAAAAATCACTTTGGTTTATATTTGACTTGAAACATTCAAGAGTAAGCATGAGTTTTCTAGTTACTTGTTCACGTGCTTTTTTAGAATAGGAAACTGTTTTACATTAAATTCAAAGAAAATTTTAGAGGGAAAAAGTACTGAGAAACCTTACTGTCCACCATAAAATATATTGAGGTATGTTGACCTGTTTCAGATAATTAAGTAAAAAAAGGAGTCTTTGTGCCACTTGTTTAAACCATGTGGCTGGATTTATTCAGAAACTGTCTTTGAGATGGTCTTCAGTACTTTAACTGAAGCTCATATTTATTTTTCATTAACTCAAGTATTAAACTGCTTAACTTTACAGGCTTGGGATTTTCTTTAGTCACCTCTCTAGAAAATAGGCATATTATAATTCTATTTGCTTCTGAACTTCTACAGGAATTGTTTAAATTATGGGTATATAATTTGATTATGTCTTAAATCACATCATTGACTACAGAGGCCTATTGGGTGTAATTACTTGTTCTTCATCATGTTTTCCTAATATTTGGGGCGGGTCCTGGCAACTGAATCCAGGACCTTGCGTGTGTTAAACATGCGTTTACCACTGAGTTATACCCCAGCTCTATTTTGCTAAAATTAGTTGTATTTAAAATAAGTTGTACCAGGTTAATCTTGAAAAACTCAAAGGCTAAAAGGGAAAATGGATAGAAGCTAGAGGAGAATTCTGTACCCAGCATGAAACTTTCTGTCCTTATTTCCTGAGTCAGATCTGTGAGCTTGGAGTTAAAGCTAGCATTGTGATGTTTTGTCTTCAAAGTCTCATGGACCCCTAAGTGACAGAAATGATGAAGCTTTGTTTGTGCACAGCATGTTGCACCTGCAATTACTTCTTCTTACCGGGGAAAAATCTAATCCACTTTATGGAGTTGGAGTAAAGTATTAAAGGAACCCGAACGGAACTCTCCCAGCCCAGACTATGGGCTGTCTCCTGTAATCGTGCTGAGGGCCCAGTCTTGTAGATGTGTAAAATGCATGTCTCCATTGCCCATTCACATTATGCCTTGTAGATCCATATTAAAATTACAAGAGCCAAGTTTACCAGACATTCTGGCATAGCATGGCTTGTTGGAATAATATTTTCCAGAAACACATGGCCATTATAACAGAATCTTTCCTTCTGGACTGCAGATATAAATGAATGTGAAAGCAACCCATGTGTCAATGGGGCTTGCCGGAACAACCTTGGATCTTTCAATTGCGAGTGTTCGCCTGGCAGCAAGCTCAGCTCCACGGGATTGATCTGTATCGGTAAGAGTCACACATGGTCCCAATATTTAGTTTCACTGCAAAGATAAGCACACACCTCAGGCTTTGCCTTGGATAAAAACAGCAGGGTAAAAGTAATAGCATAAGCTAGGCAGCCTTTTCATTTTGTTTTTAGATTTTAGAAAGTATTCCTTTCATGTAAGTGGACAAATTATGCTATAAGTTATAAGCATTTCCATTCCAGGCACATATTTATATTCTTTAGCCTAAAAATGCCTTAGGCATCCATACAATCAAATCTCTGTTGCCTATGTTTTATAAACAACCTTCTATCATAAAAATGTGTTGGAATTTGAATTCAGTTAATAAGACACAAATTTGAAGATTTTAAATTTTAAACAGAGAGATGGAATTTACTTTTTCCTTTCACACATCAGTCATAAATTTATGCATTCCAAGGAAGAGAAGGTAAGCATTTTCTTGCTTTGGGAAATGTCTAAAAAATATTCTAAACCTTCTAAACTTAATGCCTTTTACTATGACTCACAGCATTCAAGGTCAGTTATTATTAATGACATAGGATGTGTGTAACACAAGATAGTCTGATCTGTTACTAGAAGGAAAAATTCAGGCTGAGTAAAAGAATCAACTTTTGTGGTAATCTTTCTTGGCTTATACTGTCATTTGCCTGGACCACCTTGAAATTGAACTAAATACATGGTCCAGATAGATATTTCAGTTTTACAAAGTGCTAAATAAATTGACAGATTTTAGTTGACTTGTGATTTAGCCAAAATGAATTTTTAACATCATATTTGTGAAATACAATCATACTTTCAGCATTACCTCTGATGTTAACCTTATGTAGTTGGATGCAGGAGTAACTGATTGTTATATGACTAGAACTGATCACATCCAAAATAACGGATGAAAAGTCTGTCTGGAAGTTGGTGCTTTTCAGTCCGGAGTCAGGCACCGCTGGCTGGACTGTTGCTTTCCTATAGAATTCCAGGCAGTGGCGGGAGGGAGCAGGTTGGAATGGAAAGCCAGAAATACTTTTGTTAAGGCACAGTTTCCAGCTGAGATAGAGTCAGTTTATTACGCAGAGGAAATGAACTCAGCATTAGTCAGTTCATGTCTCAGAAAGCCAAATCTGTGTGCCACTTGAGCATCAAAGATGCTTAATTTTTCCTTCATCATACAGACTTCTATTATTTTGGCCTCTTGTCCTCATAGTTATTAATGAAACAAAGACTTTTTATTCCCAAGTCCTTATGTCATTCTTCCCAGTGCCAACAACTAAGCACCAGCATATTTTTCTCAGCCAATATGCTTTGTGTTTTCATTTATTATGATCAAATTTAAATATTTTGGCTTAGAACCACTAGGAAAGAAATTTACATAAGTTTTTTAAATTTTAGGTATGAATTTTGCTACTTTTTTTCATTTAAAAGATAATTCTGTTAGAAAAAAGAAATAGAAGATAATAAAACATAGGGAAAATTATGAATGTATTTTGAGGACTTTTAACGGGTTTGGATGAGCTTCCTTTTCCAGTGTTCAGTTCTCAGAATTTTGAAAGAAATAAAAATTATTCTGTAAAGTACTTGAAAAGACATTTGCATTGGCGTTGATATCATTAAATACAATAAAACAAAACTTTGATTAATGCTTTCTGCATTGTATCACCCTGGTTTGATAGGTTGGGGTAATGCGTACGGGTGTCCCTCAGCTTTGGCATGGGCCTGTGCTCTGTCCTCAACTTGTGTGGAAGTGACAGGGCAGTGACCTCGTTGCTGTCATGTCTAATTGTTCTCACTCCGCACCCTAGATAGTTGGCAGTGTTTGACACAGCTCGTCACTCTCTCCATCTCCACAGGCTTTTATTATTGCTCCCCAGCACAGCTGTCCTCTTACCCTTTCACTCCTCTGGCCCATGTTTCCCACTTCTTTGCTGAGTCTCCTTTATCCTGCTGCCATCCGACCTGATGCGTGGAGATTTCCCACCATCACAGACGCGCTCAGCGTCTCTGTACACACTCTTGCTTTGATGGCCTTCTACGCTGACTCTCAGGCCGATTGCTCCATCTGCAGTCTCTCTGTTCCTCCTGGCTTGTGTTTCCACCTGTCTTCAGTGATTACCACCAACTGTCTTACCTACATCTCCAACATAACATGTCTAAAACCAGAGTCCTGTCTTCTGGCTCAAATCTATGTCTCACTGAAACATTTCCATCTTGGCAAGCGGCAACTCTATTCTTTCAGCTACCACCCCGATCCTTGGCATCAGCCTTGATGCCTTCTTCTCAAACTGTGCATGAAATCCATCTATCATTCTCAACATTTATCATTTTTCAGCTATTCATCGCCACCATTGTGGACACCCTGAGTGCCAGTGGCCATTCTTCTTTCTTCTTCTCCTCCCCTTGATTATTACTGCAGGCGCTACCTTACCTCCCCCCAGCGCACACATACTACTACCCTGCAGTCTCTTTCACACATAGTTACCAGGTAATCCTTTATAACCCAAGTCAGCACATGTCATTGCTTGTCTGGAAAGCCCGACTATAAAAAACCTTTGCTTTTCCTCTAAGACAGAGAGCTGCAGTCCATGCCAAAGCCTCTGTCACTTAGAGCTGTCACTCCTGCTATGTCAGTCTCTCAGTGAGCTGCCTCTCGCCCTCTGCACCACGGCCACACCCACTTGCCTCTTGTTCATACCTCGTCTGAGGTCTGCTGTCTTTGCTTACTGTGGCTGGAACAGCACTCAGTCAGAGTTCCAATTTTGTTCTTTCTATGTGTCTGATGTTATATCACTATAAGTCAAGACTTCTCTGAACATCTTGGATGAAATGATGGTCTCTCTCCCCTCTCAACTGTCAAACTGCTTAACCTGCTTTATTTTATTGGAGTTCACCTACCCTTGACCATATATCTAGATCCATTGTGTGTGTGTGTGTGTGTGTGTGTGTGTGTGTGTGTGTGTACCGGGAAGGAGGGAGGGGGAGAGAGAGCATACCATTGATGGGTTTGGAACTTTTAATGTTGATGCACCCTAAAAAAGCATGATGTTACCAAGTGAAAGTCTAGAGCCAGATGTTCCAGGTTTTACTCTTGATGCTGACACTACACTAGCTGAGTGATCCTGGGTAAGTAAGTTGACTTCTTTGTGCCCCCGTTTTCTCATCGGCAGATTTTTCCTACCTCACAAGATGGTTTTAATGAATACATAAATAAAGTAGTGCCTGCCAGTAGCTCAGCAAGGATTATCAGTTCCTATTACAGTTTATCTTACTTGAAACATCCATCGCTAAGGTGATAAACTAGGAATTTGTTGTGGTCACTGAAAGACCCTTTAGATTCACCGTAGTCTCACAGAAGTCTGTCTCCTCTGTGCTGCAGAATAAATAGATGTGAGCCTGTGAAGAGTCTGACATAGATGCCAAGGGGGGACGTGTGACCCCTCCACACTTGCGTAGTTTTACCCAAAGTGAACATCTCAGCCAGAGAGACACAAGCACAGTGACTGTCCAACTCTTTCCATACTCTTGCCCCATAACTTTTCTCGCCCAGTCAAGACGAAAATTGTCTCAATGTCTGTCCCAGCATCCCAGGCTGTGGGAGTGCCTCCTCTGGGCATCAGTGCTCCTGTCAGACACTTACCAGTGTCCCCACAATTCCATTCCAGACAGATGGGGCGTGCGGGGTATGGGGTACTGTATGTCTTACTGTTGAATTTGAAGGTAAAACTTGATCTGCATGTGTTCCTTAAAAAGTGTTACAATAAATACCATAAGAAGACACTTCACTTTTTCCAAGACTGTCATAAATACTATTAACATTCCATTAAAATGTTTTCTACATCGAATCACCTGAGGAACCTGTCACAATGCACATTTCTGTGTTGTGAACCTGGAGACTTATGAATCTGCATTGTGCAGCAGGAACCTCAGCTGAGAGCTACAATTCAACAATTTCATATATCATTCGTATAACTAGTTAGTATTTGATAGGATATGTCAGCTTTGGGTTCCTCTGCGTGCATGCACCCTCGTACACAATAGTGAGAAAGAGAAATTTAAATCAGTTGGCAGGTATTTAATTATTTGTTCACTTCAAATATTATTATGCAGACAAAATCTTTGGTAGCCATACATTATTCCCATTAGTGTACGTGGAATAAAATTATGAAGTACACAGTATTATACTGTACTGTTCAAAAGGAGGAACTTAAATTATATGTGGAGACAATCTAAAGAGTTAGGAGGAGTTATCCCTAGATAATCAGATTACAGGTAGTTTTTATATCTGCTTACATTTCCATATTTCCTCAAGTAATTTACTTTCAAGCGTTACTTTTGAACTAGAGATAAATGTATACACATACATGCATGCATGGAGAAATCCCTGAGAGAAAACTCATTACATATTGTCCCTGAGGATGTCTTCATGCTAGATTTATAGGTGTGTTTGTTATCTCCTTTTTTTAAAGAGTTTTTTCTTTGTAGTTATTTGTCAAATAATTATTGTCAGTCGGAGAAATACAGGTTTCTCTATAACAACATAAATTGTGTGTGGTTTATTGATGGGAACTTTTGTGAGAGATGAGATTATTTGATGACCTTTTAATATAAATTAAATATCAGAGTTTATCATGAATCTTATAAGTACTTTTCACAAAGGTAGTGTTGTTATCATGGCAATGCAGTGTTTCTAAGTATAGTATCTTGGACAACAGTGGCTTCTTTATAGAATATCAGTAGGTATAATTGAATTATTATCAAATTGTGAGATAGAGTGTGGTGCTTAATTTCTGTATATATGAATACCTCATTTAAATGCAGGTCCATGTCTGTTTAAGGAACGTGCTGTTAAAGGTTTCTTCAAATCAATCCCCTTGTTTTTTTAACACTACAAGAAATGACCTCTGGTGTGCAGCGAGGAGCTGTGTTTTCCTCAGAGGTCCATGCCCTCCAACCTGCCCAATTCCCTTTCAGACAGCCTGAAAGGGACGTGTTGGCTCAACATCCAGGACAACCGCTGTGAGGTGAATATTAACGGAGCCACCCTGAAATCCGAATGCTGCGCTACCCTGGGAGCTGCCTGGGGGAGCCCCTGTGAGCGCTGTGAACTAGGTAGGAGCAAGAGCCAGGGCAGCCAGGTTCCCCTGGCCGAGCTCCCTCAGCTGGACACTCCTGCACTGTGTTCTTCCGCGGGGAAGATCACGTGCCTCCCTCAGCCCTTGTCTATCCTAGCTAAGTTCTCACACCTTCTGCAGTTTGTATTTGGTTTTTTCCTCCTATGATAAGCAAACCTGAATATTTTTAGACAAGAAAAGGAATTAATTAGAATCTAGATGCTTACTTGTCTGTATTCTCCAGTCTTCTCATTTGCATGCGTCTCAGTAATCTATAACTGTCCCCCAAGTCTTTCGTTTACTTGTAATTCACTTGACAATTTGAGAGCAAAAGGGAAAATCGATAAGGGGCATTAGCAGTGGAGTTAGTCAGCACAGCAAGCCTTGTGCTTGGCTGAATTGAAAAAGGGACAGCTGGGGTGCTCAGCCTAAACAACCCCACCTGTAACTGGTACTTCCTTTATACTGTTGCTTGAATTTGAGACCCCTTATGTCTTTTCGTAATGAAGTAAACACCTGTCCCGTTGTCCTTACAGATACAGCTTGCCCCCGGGGATTTGCCAGGATTAAAGGGGTTACTTGTGAAGGTGAGTGTATTCTTGGCTGGTGATATAAATGTTTATAGCAGTCCATAATGTGAATATTTGCTCTCAAGCTTTGGAGACATTTAGCATTTTCAAAAACCTTGGAATTTCAGTTAGACTACTCAGTCTAGTCAACAGATGCATTAGCATAACGCTCTGGGAAGCAGTGAAGTTTCCCATGTCTCTTCTTTATGCAGCTGGGTGCATTTCATAAGGACGTCGCAAGCCTTCAAGGCACAAAACAGCTGGCGGGGAGCTTGTCTGGGCTGATTTTTATGGATGGGCAAGGCTGCGGCTAAGGTCGTTTTCACAGCTGGTGACTTAGGAATCTGGTGGCTGGGTTGTAGAATATTTTTGCTTAACTAAAGTAATAATCCACATTGTATTGCAAGTTGAATATATTATACAGGAAGTGAGGCCACACCTGTTTTTCTGTTTGTAACGTATTTATCCCTCTGCTTGCTCCATTTCCCTGCAGATGTTAATGAGTGTGAGGTGTTTCCTGGCGTTTGTCCAAATGGTCGCTGTGTCAATAGCAAAGGATCTTTTCACTGTGAATGCCCAGAAGGGCTCACGCTGGACGGAACGGGCCGCGTGTGTCTGGGTAAGATTTATGCCCTCATGTATTTTGTGCTTGAAACCAGCTATGAATTTTCTTTCTTTGGGCACTGAACAGTCCAAAACCACTGACTCTATACTTGGAAAACCTGCTTCAAATAAGATACTTTCGGGGGAAAATTATCCCGTAATATTTCAGAAGTGAATGTATGTAAATAAAATGTATTAATCTAAAATATTTAATTTCTGCCTAATATGGAAAGTTGGTAATGCTCAAAAAACTATCAAGTTTCAATTTCTTTAAACAGATACTTTAAGCAAGCTCAATATTTTGTACTGAGTTAGTAGAATAAGAAAGCTGTGGATATTTTGAACATAGAAGAAAAACTGGAAGTGAGCATTTGAAAAGAGTGTTTATCATTTCATTCTTGCTGTACCCTTTAGGCAGCAGGGAGTCAATGACAAAACTATGCCCATTTCATGTGGAAACAATGACCAGGTCTGGTCCTTTACTGCTTTAGAGTTTATGCTTTCCAAATATCTTATTTTCTAAACATCTAAAATGCGAATCTCTTTTTTTCAACACTATTATTAGCATGGAGATTTTTGCCTTATTCTTTATCTGCTTCATTTTTGACTCAAGTTTCATGATTTTTCATTTACTTGAAGAGTTTTTTTTCCCAATAGGCTATGGAACAGTAAATATTTAGGCTAATACACATTCTTGCATAGGCTCATAATTGAAATTTAAGAGCATCATAGGTGGAATATGAGCAGTGGTAGAGCTATGCACAATCATTTTTATGAATTTAAATATATCAGTGATTTTCTTTGTGGCTCAATTACCAAATTTATTTAAAATACACATATGCAAACAAAACTCCAGACTTAAAAACAGTATTTAGCCTGGCCATAGAAGAGACATTTAATTTACCCCAAATACACAAAGAGGAGAGGGATAACTGTTCCACATCTTGGCCCATTTACTGATGCCACCGGGGTCTTCTGTTGTGTGATACAGGATCGTTCACTTGCTAATTTGGGGCCACCTTTAGCATGTGATTTGTACTGCCTTACAAAGGACCTAGTGAGACTAAAATGACCATGTGTGAAATCTTGTGTGTGAAGACTCAGAACAAAAGACAAGCTCTCCTATTGAGTGGTTCCAATATGGCACAAAGAAAAATTTCTGACAGAAGGTCCAGTTGACTAGGACTCTTACAATATCTCTGATCCTCACTGTCACCTTCCATGAAGTGGGCATAATAACCCACTTCCCAAGGAGTTAGAGGACTAGGTAAGGCAGCTGAGTGTCCCAAGTCACATGCCTTGTTCTGCCTGTCCCAGAATCCACGTTTTCCAGGCGCCCTGACACTTGCTGGTAATGGCAGGTCATCCTTTCTGTTCTGTCTCAAAGGTTCCTGAAGGGCAATATGGAATTGCTTAAAATGAAGGGTCTTGGATACTGCCTGTGGAGGTTTTGATTCACTGGTTCTGGTCAGGCCCAGGATTTTTAATTTTCACTAACTTTACAGAAAACTCAGAGGTGAATGGCAGCCACATTTTAAAAAACCCAGCCCTGGGATGTCAGGAAAGGTGGCATAAGGTGACCTGAGGTCAAGCCTGGGGTCTCATATGCAGGGCCAGACTCCTGCTGCCACAAGGCCTTCTCCTTTAGTACTAGTTGGTTTGTACTTAGAGCTGGCACCCGGGCCATAGTCAGCCCAAAGCTCCTGGTGGAGACAGGCAGCCATTCACTCCTTGGTCCATGAAATGCTTCTGCCTCCCCTCACTGTGCCCCAGAAGATACTGTCTTAATCACTTGAAAGGATAAGGGTCTTGTTTGGTCTCTTTTTTTTTTAATTAGTAAGAAAAACAAATTTGCAATATCATAAAGTTTAGTTACTCTAACACAGATTTCATTTTAAGTTCATTTCCCCCAACACATTTAAATTTGGATAGAAAACATGATCAAATTCATTGAGAAATCATAGTATCCAAAACATAAAAATAAAAATTCTTTTTTAGGTTTTAGATATTTTTAAATTAGCCTAAAATTAACTCTGTCTATAAATAAATATCTTTTGAAAATGAGAAAATAATGGTATCTGTATGGTTAAATGACTAATGAAATGAGTCGTGTAAGTAACCAAAGGACAAAGTATATGGAGATACAACATCGACCATAGCTATCAGTAAAGTCAGTTTCCAATAACATTCACAATCAAAGCCTTTGTAATATTTTAAACTGTACATTGGGTTCTTCATCTTTGTAGTTAAATGTTTTTGACACTGCTTGAGTTGAACTGCATTGATTTATTCTGACTGGGGATGTGAGGAAAGTTTAAGAAGAGATTGAGCCCGGTGGGATGGCACACACCTGTAATACCAGCGTTCAGGGAGGCTGAGGCAGGAGGATGGAGAGTTCAAACCTAGACTGGGCAATTTAGCAACATCAAAAAAAGAAAAGGGATTAGGATATGAACGTGTAAGTTATTCCAAGAACAAAAGCAGAGGTAAATTGCTATAGTAAAACTTCACCAGGAAGGGCAAAGTCACATGCTTACGGGAGGCAGGCAAGTAACAGAATGAGGGAAGTGACAGTAAGGAGCAGTGGGGACCACAGCCAAGTGCAGGGCAGGTGTACCACGCGGGGATCTCTAAACCTGTGCTTTAATTTTTGTGCAAATCAGTCAAAACATTCAGAGACTTCGTGTGGCCCGTGTGCTGGTTGATTCGATTCCTGATGTAGAGATGGACAGGAATCCCTGCAGTAAAGACAGGATTACTCCTTCGGGCTATTACAGCTTTTTACGTACTTAATCGAGATACCTTTCCCTCGGCCCCAGTTTATCCCAGAATGGCTTCTTGCGCGAATTACTTCCCTAAACATATGAACAGTGTGCCTTGAGGGAGACAGCATCTTTAGGCTACTACACTTCCAGAACACTTCTCCATCTCCTGAAGCTCCAGCCTTCCTGGTGACGGTGTTGGGTGGAGCTGGCTGTGTCTCAGATCAGCCCTGGGAGCGTGTGGTATCCAGCTTAATGGGCCATTGTCGAACTTCTCACACACTGCAAAGGTCAGTTTGGATTCATGTTAATGTAGGATATAAAGCCGAATTACCTAGTGTGACTATTTATATACAGTCTACCAAGTCAAAATGAAAATTTACCAAAATGAAATTTTCCTTGAAACTGGGACTGTTTAATTACAGTGCTTAAGGATGTAACTAGGTTAAAGATGGTTGCAAAAGACAATAGTTCTTTTAGTTGAGGACGTAAAAGAATCCATATTGGCAGTAACTAAAATAGACGATATATTAATTTGTGTTGATATTTCCATCGGGGACCACTTTCCTTCCATCAGTTAGTTTTCAGGTTCAGAAAAAGATTTAATGTCTAGAAATAATCTTATGTAATAAGTTATGTTGTAATCTTATGAAATAAATTATGTTAAATAATTAAGAAAATACTTCTGGAATTCCCCTGTATTTGTATAGGCAGGTGTTTTGATTGTAGTTTGCCCACCAGCTCTGTTGACTAAGAGACAAACGTGCTGTTTACAAATCAGTCCTGCTGGCTTACCTACTCTAGCCGTTTGCTAATGCTCTCTTGTGCTGGCAGGCATAGGTTAAGCACCGAAATGCTGGTATGTTTTGAAATGGAAGGGAAAATGTGACATTTCAATGCAAAATTTGGCCTCCTAATAGAGAGTTTTTACATAATTAGGGCAAAAACCACGAGACACAAAGCAAATTTGGCAGGGAAACTAAAACTTCAAACTCAGTACTGCCATGCTTGGTTTTGTGAAGCAGTTCGATCAGTGGTGGCAAATTGGCAAATAGAGCGCAGCGGATCATTTGCTGTTTGGGGTCTGCCGGGCTCTCATAAGCTGCTTTGAGCAGTTCGTTGAATGCAAAGAGTCCGGTCATCAAAATTATTTTATTCCTGAAGTGAGCAATCCAAAACAATAAAAGAATCAGAGGTGATGGTGTGAGAGCATCTGGTTGCTAGGGGTTTTCTCCCTCGAGGGTACTTGTGAGAACAGGGGCAGAAGCGGCCTCGCTCTCCTGAGATGCCTGTTTTCACGGAGTCCGTTCCAGGGACTCTAGGATTCCGCATCTCCCCCTCGGCGTCTCCAGGGCCGCGCCCACCTTCGGTAGAGGAGTGCTCCCTGATGGTTTCGCTAACCCTGGGCCTCTGACTCATTCTCGGTGCAGACATCCGAATGGAGCAGTGCTACCTCAAGTGGGATGAGGATGAATGTGTCCACCCGGTCCCTGGGAAGTTCCGCATGGACGCCTGCTGCTGTGCTGTGGGGGCCGCGTGGGGCACCGAGTGCGAAGAATGCCCCAAACCTGGCACCAAGGAGTATGACACCCTGTGTCCCCGGGGCCCGGGCTTTGCTAACAGAGGGGACGTCCTCACCGGACGGCCATTTTACAAAGGTAACTGCCAGCAATGCGAGAGCCCCCACGCCACCGAACACGCTCCTCGTCTTGACAGGTGGTTTTCTTTAAACACATGATTTGTTGTTGACCTTATGCCCCAAGTGTATGAATTACCTAGGTAAGGTGGTGTTGAAGGAAAGCTAGAAAACAGACCACTCATCTCACCATCCTCGCTTCCTTCTGCTTCTCCGCTCCCCCCGACAGCCTGAAGACAGGGGGCCCTGATAACTGCACTGGTAGCAAAACAGTGCTCTCTGTCCCTCTTTATTTGTGTAACAAAATAATCTTTTCTGCAGTGGAAATTTTTCATGTAGGCTCAGTATGATCTCTGACCAATCTGATAGCTCTCTTTTTTTCTTAGGTACATTAATATTTTCCATCACAGTCGATTTTTAACTTAAAGCCATAGACCTACTCATGTATATCAGCATTCTGGCTTTGTTCTGCTTTTAGATATCAACGAATGCAAAGCGTTTCCTGGGATGTGCACCTATGGGAAGTGCCGAAATACCATTGGAAGTTTCAAGTGCCGGTGTAATAGTGGCTTTGCTCTGGACATGGAGGAGAGAAACTGCACAGGTGAGAGTGCTGTTTGAATCCCTGGGCCTCTTTCTTTCAGTGTGTTTGAGAATGCTGCCTTCAAAATACCATTCTCTCAGTGGGAACAGGTAAACTCACAAGAGAACTGCAAAATAGCACTAAACTGCTATTTGATTTATGCCTAAAAATGTCCTTCAAAATACATGAGAAGTAAGGAATGTAGGCGTTAAATCTTTAGTGATTATAGTAATAACTCGGTTCACAAACATTTCTGTGCAGAAACAGTTCAGTTCTCCAACAGAAACACTGGGCAAATTTTGCTTCTGTTCACACACTCTGGGCAATGAGTGTGACCGTGGCTATTTTCCCCAGCATCATGGAACCAATTAAGTTCATGAAACAAGGTATCACTGTATATAACCTTGAATGGTATGCTATCAGACATTTTAAAATCTGTACAAAGAAGTTATGATTTATTTTCCTTACCTGAGAATAATGCTGTTAATAATTAGGCTTTAGGCGGTAGCCATAAAATATCTATAACACTCTCAAGTTAAAAAAAAAAAAAGATTTTAAATTTTTTAGTTGATAAGATAGCAAATTATTCTAAACATGTGAACTGACGTTCCAAGATCTTATTTTTAGGGCTGTCTTTGGAATGTACACTGTTCTGTTCTCCCACCTGCCCCCTCATGGTTTCTGCTGAAATATCTCCCTTGGTCCCTTCCTGTGCCTGCCAGCACAGATGGCAGCATATGATTTCATAGCTGTGTCTCTGGCCTTTCAAGTCCTGCCGCCTGCCCTGTCTGCTCGTCACCCACACCAGTTGCACTGACTAATCCTCTCAGCATAGATTTCTCCACTCCGGGCTGCTGGATGGCCAGGAGAATGTGAAGAGGGTCGCTGAGTTTTCTGCTGTCACCTTCAGCCAAGGCCTTGCAAGAACAGCTGCTGCTCAGCAAACTCCGGTTTGCCTCTTTATGACACATTCTGGATTTTTCTGAACACTCTTGAACTTCTCCTAACCTTCATACCTCTCATAGCCTTCTGTTTTCTTTCTTCTTTATTGAGATCAAGTGTCAGTGTCCTTCTCAGGTAGACTCCAGATAAATCTCCTTTCCTTCCTTTCTCTTGCTCCAGGGAAGAGAGAATGTGATCCTCTTCCTTGATTTGCAGTTAAGTCCTATACCTCACTCTCTTCACCTCTGCTGCTGCCCCTTGTCTCTGCAGGATTCACACCTCTCCCCGGAGGGCACCTCCGCTTCCTCTTTGCTCCCTGTTGCTTAACCTGTAAACAAGTTCAAGCTGTCTGCTGTCTTCCTGTTCCCTCTACCTGTCATCGTACTTTTCTACTTTTACCTCCTCTCACTCCTCCCTTGTAGCCAGCCATTTGTTTTACAGTTTTGACTTTTGCTGTCTCTAGTGCAGACAATGTACACACTCTTGCAAAACACTTCTACGCAGTTAAAACAGTCTCTTACGATGCAGTTTCTCCTTAACTGCTTTGCCGGAGTTGCCCAGAGAAGAGTGACTGTGGAGAAAGGTCCTCCTAGCCGAGGACCTGCCTGAAGAGAGTGGACATCTGAGGGCTTTCTGCTGATGAGATTCCCTGGGGCTGAGGAGGAGGGGATGTAGGTCCTTCCTTCCTGAAGGGGACCTAGGTGACACAGTACAGTATGTCCTATGTCACACACTCCTCCGGGCTCTTCGAGCCATTTTACTTATTTTGCACAGTCAGATCCTTCATTGGCACAACCACTGGGTTTATCACCCTCAAGCAGCGCTTCGATTGTGTAACTGCCCACAGAGCTGCTTCCCCGCCGAGTCAGCTGTGTGAGCTACAAGAAGCTGCTTAGGGTCCTCCAGTTCTCCACGTTTTTTGGCATGAAATTGGCTAAATCATTCAGTATTTCATCTACTCTCCTTTAAATGAAGACCTGGAAAATTTGTTGACAGCCTTCCTTTGTTTGGGGATATACAGTAAATTCCCAGTTTACGAACACTCGAGTCACGAACTTTCACAGGTGTATTGTGTGGGACTCAGTTTCTCAGACTGCAGACGAACCTGACTCATGGATGTCCTCCCAGAGTGGAACTGGTTTGTTAAGTCGGGGGCTCACTGCAGAGCAAAATCCATGGAGAACAGTCTGTTCTTCGCAGCGCATTAGGACATGGTCTCCCCGTGCATGCGCTCGGGCATCCTGCGATCCTGCCTGTGCTGCTTACCATCAGCCTCAGAAACGACCCCTGAGATTCGTTACTGCCGTCCCCCTCCGCCTTGGTCTCTTGCCTGTCTAGTCCACCTCTTTCATGTTAGAGTTTCTGTGTGCCTTCAAGGACCAGTTTGGAAGCCACCTCCTCCACAATCCAGCTCTTAGTGGAGAGTCACTAACACACACGTGTACTCTTCTTAGCACCTGGCAAGTGTGGATTCCCTTAACTCTGAAGACGGCTTCTATGCCTTATCTTACTACACAGATAAGATTGAACACATGGAAGTTAAATGACTTCACTAGACTCTAAAATCAGATACAGGCTGTCATTTGTGGCCCCAGAGTTCACACTGCACAGTTGGTCTAGAAGACTGAGACCTCGCTTTGAGCAAGCACAGGTTATCTGCTAACCAGCTTTCGTGGTCAAAATCTTCCAAAGTAAATTAATCAAACTAAAGAGACAGCGGCAGAAGCGTTTTTCCATGGTAACAGAAATATTTTAGATGTCACATTTTCTTGAACGTATTGCGTAGATCTGAGTTCTGGATGGAAAAACCTTGTAGGCCTAAGTGATTTCTCAGAAGACTGTTTTTTGAGCGTACAGACCCTGCTATCAAAGGTCCTTATTTTCCATAAAATTTGGCAAACACAGCAAAGTCATTTTTCTATATTTTTTGAAATTTAGATCACTTAGCTCTTCCCATCTGATCTGACACAAAATCGCACACCAGGGCATCTCCACGCCCTGCCACCTGAATGTGCCCTCTCGCCAGAGGTGGCTAGTTCTCAGTGTCTGCCAGGCAGGTGCCTCCCAGGTCTGCGGTCTGCCCGGAGGCTGGTCCTGTCCCCGCAGGCTGCCCATGGCTGGTGTAGCAGAACCAGCAATGCCTTTGCACCTGCCAAGCACAAGGCTTGGTTCCCCTTGGGCACCACCACCTCTTTTGCCACCTGCCTCATGTGACACAGTTGTCACTTGGCTCATCCTTCAGCTACTATGTCTGAGCCACAGAGAAAAAATACACAGTTCCAGAATACCTCAAGGCCAAAAGACACCACCACCTGCCTGTGGGCTGTGACAGTTTTGGCAGTTGGGGAGAGGAATGTCCCTGAGGCCCAGCCCCTCTGTCTGACCGCCCCAGGTCACTCATTTCCTCAGCATTTGCAGTGTAAACGCCTTCACTTGAAGGAAGCCAAATCCTCCTCCAGCCTGAATGCCTTCTTACCTTGCTGTGTTTTCTTACTTTTCTTACTTCTTTGAAACCGCGTGGATTAGACATTGATGAGTGCAGGATCTCTCCTGACCTCTGCGGGAGCGGGATCTGCGTCAATACACCCGGCAGCTTCGAGTGCGAGTGCTTTGAGGGCTACGAGAGCGGCTTCATGATGATGAAGAACTGCATGGGTGAGTGTGACCGGCGCGTACCAGCCCTGACACTGGGCCACCTCTCACCCCTTCAGCCACCTTTGCTGGGCTCCGAGTTGCAAGCTACAGCGTGCTTGGTGAGGAGCTGGGGTGAGAAAGAGAAAAGAGATTGAAACGCTAGACAGGAAATCTAACCCTGGACAGCTCTTGGGATGCCCAGCTCTAGCACATCATAGCAATGAGATATTGAAACTGTATTCTGTTTACTCATAGAGTCAGCACACAGAATAATTACCTAGACAAGATGCACTGAAAAGGGATGCGAGGGCTGGGGGTTTACCTCGGTGGTGTAAGTGCTTTCCTGGCAAGCACAAGGTCATGAGTTCAATCCCCCCACCAAAAAAAAGAGGAAGTAGGGATGCCATCGTGTGGCCCAGAATTGGTATTCTGTCATGCTAATCTCCTGTGACCCCCCTTATTCACTCAGGGTTATGAACTCTTGTGCTATTACCAACCTTTTAGACTACTATTTCATTTTCAGTGATTTATAAGAATTATAAAATGTGGTCTCTATGAGCCTAAGATTTTCTTCACTTTGATTATGGATACAGATACCAGGATAACTGCCAACCATATATGATATCCTGAGTCTGTGGTGAGATAACACAAATACTGTTTACTTCTGTCTCTTGGGTATCTTACTTTATATCAATAAATTTCTTGATGGTTTATTATCTTTAAGAGTAGAAATTCTTAGAGTTTTCACACTCGTGATAGAAAACATGACAGCTTGTCCTCCTCCCTCCAGGGAACCATATCTCTCACCGTTGAGTCATACCTCAGAATATCCCTTTCTCCCATGCTGTATGTGGTGAACAATTTTTCCTCAGAGTTCTTTAATGGATCTCACGTTTTTACCTTTCAGACATTGACGAATGTGAACGTAACCCTCTCCTTTGTAGGGGTGGTACCTGTGTGAACACTGAGGGCAGTTTTCAGTGTGACTGCCCACTGGGACACGAGCTGTCACCGTCACGTGAGGACTGTGTGGGTGAGTCTGTCCTTCCGGCACACAATTCCACTGGGCATGATGGATAAAAAGGAAGACTTCCAGCGAACTTGTTGATCCAGGGCATGTGAAGTCTAGCTTGTTACAGGTTGAAACTCCAGACAGGATCTAGGCTTTGTCTCCACAGGACCATCAGTGGACCTAAGTGATGGCCTCTTTATGGTTACAGCACACTCGGGTGGTTCCGGTGTAAAGGACCCTGTGTGAGGCCAGCTAGCTCCATCCTGCAGGTGGAATGGGATGGTGCCACTCCGTGACTGTGCACCTGTGCACACACCTGTGTAGTGTTACATCCCTTGCCCAGCACCTGCTAGCCACTCAGTGGCCCTCAACTCAGAAGGGATGGCAGAGGGACAGGAGGTCCCTACTGGCTGGTCCCTTAGGATGGTCACTAAGGCCTTATAAATCCATTCAGGCCTTGAGGTTTGCTGTATATTAGTATACTGGCCCTCCAACTTTGATTTAGCTAGGAATCATATTCTTCGTGGGAGCTCTTCCTTGAAACTGTTCGCAGCAAAACAGATTAAAACAGAGCACTTTGCATGCCACCTTTTAAAAATAACCTCAGCACACTTCCCCAGTACTCATATGTTTGTTTACAAGCCATAGATTTTTCTGGGCTAATATAGGAAGTGAATTTTAAGACATGGATTCAACAGGCATTTTTAAACTATCACCTAAAAAGTGGTAAATAATTGTATTTTAATAGTGGCACAAAAAGCTTTTTCACTCTGGCAACAAATATTTATTTGTGGTTGACTATATTGTAATATAGTGATTCAGGAATCTGTTCCTAAGTTCAGTTTATTTAGTTTTTATGAATCTAGTAGGTGAAAAAAGTACTCCTCAAAGGTATTTACACATATTTCTGTGTGAATAAAATATATTCTTCATGATCATAAGCACAAATCCATACCACACAGTCTTTATGGTAATTTTGAGAATTTCACATGGAGTTTTTTGTTGTTTCTCATCAGTGTACGTCGTTAGAATTTTTTGTTTTCTGTGATGATCCTTGTGGGTTTTTGTAGTAGGCAGCCATATCATTAGCAGCAAGACCTCTCTAGGAAACGTCTGTTCTTCAGGAATGTCTTCTGTGTGTAGGAAATTCTTGATTTCTGACTGTCCCAAGATGCTACCTTTCCAATTAATCAAGAGAGAAATGTTGATATATTTGGCTCAGCTCTGGTCCTTTGGTTCCAGAATGTCCTAATATTGTTACAAAAGGAAGAACAACTGATTACCACAGATATACCGTCCTAGCTGACATAGTAAAATTGGCAGTACCAGTAGCATCAAGCACAATTTAGAAACTGACAAACTATGGTAACTCTTAATTTTGTGCTTTAGACAATAGAAGCTAGGTCTGTGGTTATAGAACAGAACGGACTGTAAATTAGGAGTTTGTTTGTATAGCGTTTCCCCTTGTTCGAGTGGTTTTACCCTTGATGTGGAAATCTAGGAAGAATAGTGTATAAAACAAAGATAACTGGGAAGAAAGTGGAAGCAAGGCTGAAGGACAAAGGGTGGTCATATAAGGTTTGGGAAACTAGGGAAGGGGTAGAAAGAAAGAATGATGGAATATTCAAGGGACTATCTTAACTTGGTCTCTGGCTTTGGGGGATAGGATTAGTTTTCTGTGACTGGAGTTCTCCCAAACTGTTTAGGAAAGGGAGGGAGGAAAGAAGGAAGGAGAGACAAGAGAGGGGAAAAAAAAGAAAACTGAGAGACAATTGAGGTCACAGAGTCCCAGGTCCTTCCTGCACTGGTTGTGGGCCCTGTAGTGTGGGAGGGGACACAATTTTTAACTTGCATTGTGTCTGACAGACTTGCATGAGAAAGGAAACAAGTCACTTTTCCTTCTCTTCTCTTATGGTTGCAGTGTTAGTACTAGTTTATCCTACCAATCTTTGCATGGGTTTTTTTTTAAAAAGATATCTTCCCACCTTTATAAGGATGAGTTTATTTAAAAAAAATAGGCAGCATGGTCTGTAGATCTCCCTACCCAGATTAAAACATAACAGAGTGAAAGCAAATAAACAGGCGAGGGCCTTATTGTCACGCTTGTTTGCACAGCCTTGAACTTCCCTCAAGATGGTTCAAGTGATGTAGGCCTCTCTGCTGCTAACAGAAACCAGTTGAGCATGCCAGTGTGAGCTCCTAAGCTGATCAATAGTAAGCTTCATTTCTGGCTGGTGCTGTATCTGTGTGGGCTGATGTGATAATCACTAGCCACATGTGGCTTTGTAATTTTAATTAAAGTAAAAGACATTAAGATCCTGAGTCATTGTGTCCGCATTTCAAGTATTAGGTAGCACGTGGAGCTCAGCACTGAGCAGTACAGATAGCAAGCAATTCCATCATTCTAGAAAGTTCTGCCGGACAGCACAGTTGTCCGTAGGAAGAACAGACATAGATATTTCAGCATTTTCTTGAAACATCCCAGATCGTCTTACTTCTCCCTAAAGTACACACACCCCTTTGGAGATCACCACTCCGTGAAGCATATTCTTCAGTGCTAATGAGTTGACTATTAATAAAATACTGACTCTGTGTGTCTTTTATAGATATCAATGAGTGTTCCTTGAGCGACAATCTGTGCAGAAATGGAAAATGTGTGAACATGATTGGGACCTATCAATGCTCTTGCAATCCTGGATACCAGGCCACACCAGATCGCCAGGGCTGTACAGGTGAGGAGAGGCCACACAGGTCTGAGCCTCACTTTTCTGATACCAAATTTACCTCGATGCCTAGGAGAGTCCTTTGTCATAAAAACAAATCCAAATCCAAAAATGAGGGCAGTGTTGCAGAGAGCCACTGTGTTGGTATCAGAGGACTCCCTGGTCTTATCTGTAAAATGCTCTGAGCTACATAGATAATCTTTCTGAGTTCTTTAATCTTCAGATACTGATGTTACCTGGAGTGCAGCCTAAAAGGAAGTGAGAGAAAAGACTGATGGTGCAGTGCTAAATCAACTCGGGTGGTAGGGAGAGAGATCCAAAGCCGTTTGTTTAAGCACTATCTGTTTAAGAAGAATAAAAGCTTATCTTTGTGAGGAGGTGGAGCTGACAAGTGATATAGTGGCATCATTGTTTCCGCAGACATTGACGAGTGTATGATCATGAATGGGGGCTGTGACACGCAGTGTACAAACGCCGAAGGAAGCTACGAGTGCAGCTGCAGCGAAGGCTACGCCCTGCTGCCGGATGGGAGGTCCTGCGCAGGTACAGGAAGGGAAAGCACAGGCCTTGTGCATTCAGTTAGCCTGCTCTTACAAATACGACTGCAGATACTGCTGAGAAAAGCTATTTGAGACTGATAAAAGGCTGCATGCGTGTGTGTGTGTGTGTGTGTGTGTGTGTGTGTGTATGTATATGTAATATGTTAATATATGTGTATATATATATATATATATATATATATATATATATATATATATATATATAAACTTGTACCCTCAGATATTGATGAATGTGAAAACAACCCTGAAATCTGTGACGGTGGCCAGTGTACCAACATTCCCGGAGAGTATCGCTGCCTCTGTTATGATGGCTTCATGGCTTCGATGGACATGAAAACGTGCCTTGGTGGGTCTATGAGCAACGAATGAATAGCTACTCATGCTCACACACAGGCCTACGTGGACATGAGGGTGGCTTTTGCTTGTTACTTTAAAATTTCAAACCGTTGTCTAGAATTATAAAATCTGAGAAAGAAAAATTATCTGAAAGAGAAAATCTAAAAGGCACACACAGTAGATCTTGCAAAAAGATTGCATTTTAAACTATCTGTGGTATTGTACGGTTTTGTTTTTAAAAATAGCTTTGAAGTCACTATAACCAGTAACTAACCAAGATATTAAAAATGGACCTTCTAGATGTAAATGAATGTGACTTGAATTCAAATATCTGCATGTTCGGAGAATGCGAGAACACCAAGGGATCCTTCATTTGCCACTGTCAGCTGGGTTACTCGGTGAAAAAGGGGACCACGGGGTGCACAGGTACGTTGCTGGCTTGTGCCCTCTTTGCTGTAGCTTCTTGGGCTTCGAAGGCCAACTTCAGCCTGCTCTTCCTGTCCTCGTACTTCTTACACTGGTTTTCCACAGCCCAGCCATGACTGCGTGAGCAGCGCACGCCGGCCCTACGTGGGCCGCACTGCGCTGGTCTTGGGGTGCACTGTCCTGGGAGCCCGGCCGGGGCCGCAGAGATGGAGCGCCCAATGTCTTGCAGGGATCCTAGCTCTGGCCCTTTTGCAGTTCTTTGAAACCACCGAAAGTTAGTCCTGGGTTCTCTTTAGCATTTCCTTCCTTTCTTTTCTCCTTCCATTTGCTTTGGGCTTCTTCCCTCTCTGCCCAAATTGCCTCTCTTTGTCCTGTCTTTATTTTCTTCCTTTATTCATCCCATCCTCTTGATCTCGTTTCCTTTCTTCACTAATTAGTTTTAGCCCTTACGTAAAGTTCGGGTTAGAAGGTGACAAGTTCAAGGTTTTGGACCAGGCTTTCCTCAATGCTCATTTTAAGGCTCATTTTAAGATCCCTTGTTTTCCTCTCAAGGCAAGTGGTAAAGGGTTTAGGGTGCAAACAACCTTGAGCCGACCCCTCCAAAGTAACAAATGGACCAAGTAACAAATGGAGGTGCACCGTGCATTTTCACCACTAGCACTTTCACCAGAGTTGATAAGAAGCCAACAGCACGTGTGCATATACTGTTTCCGCAGCACAGTGTGCAACCAGTGAACTGAACTAAACAGACTTTTTTTGTATTATAAAACTGTTTGAAATCTACTTGGCTTATATATGTGTGTATATCTGTGTGTGTGTGTGTGTGTGTGTGTGCGTGCGAGTGATTGAACAGTGGGGAATGAACAGTCTGAGAAATGTCATTAGGGGATTTCATTGTCATGTGAACATCACAGAATGTAATTACACAAACTAAGACAGCAACCTTACTGGGGATATAATGTGACGAGTCCTGCATCAAATATGTGGTTTGTCATTGACCAGAATATTAAGCAGTGCATAACTGTATGTGTGTACATATGTATGTATACATGTAATATATTGTGCACAAAATACACCTCAGTAAAAACATCTAGTCACTCTCCATTTCCAGGGAACTTTTATCTAAGCTCTAAAATAAATAGGAAAAAAATGCACAACTAAATGATAATTTTCAGAAACTTTAAATATTATCTTGATGATCAATGATTATATAATTTTTAAAAGAAGATGAACCCACTAATTTTAAAATAAAGTCACTTTTTCTTATCTTCATGAAAAATAATAAATATTAATAGGAAGGATTAGCAGAGTCCCCCATGTGGAAACAAGGTTTCTTTTGACAGCTGTAGTCTGATGTCCTCTACATGGAATTTTGTCCAGATCTTTTCAGGGATGGACAACAGCTGCTACATCTCACCCTGCTGGGAACGGCTGGCAATTTCTTTTAGGGAAGGGCTTGTATTTCCTGAACCAGGAGCCTCAACTCTCACTGGGTCTCATATCAGTCATTGCTCACTAGAGAGACTGATTTAACACACAGTATATAAATATAAGAATTTACAAATTGACCAAGCATGATAGTACACATCTGTAATCCCAGCACTCAGGAGGCTGAGGCAGGAGAATTACTGCAAGTTCAAAGCCAATCTGGGCTACATACTGAACTCAAGGCCAGCCTCAACTGCATATGGAGACTCTGTCTCAAAATACCAAAAAAGGATTTACACGGCAGGCACACAGTGGTCGCCTGCAGAGTCAGTTGTGCAGGAGTGCAAAAGGAGATACACAGGAGACAGTAGAAAGCTCTGCAGGAGCTCACTGCGGTCCTCCACAACTCCGTATCAGGAGGCCAGAGGGTCTGCACTGGCAGCCAGGACATGAAGTCCAAGGTGAAGACTGAGCTCCTCTGGAGAAGCGGAAAGGAAGCTTCTTTCCCTGTTTCCCTTTTATACTCGTCAGGGACAAGCGACCCAGCCTGGGTCTCCTGTCTTCAGTGAATCCCTTCAGCCACACCCAGAACTCTGCTGATCCAACTCAGCGGGGCGTTTCTTACTCAAGTGGACACAGACAATTAACTATCACAGGTCTAAATAGTTAAAAACAAAAGCTGATGATATTTTCTCTAAACAGCTCCCTTTTAAAATTTACTTGGAAGTAGAAATAACTAACTTTCAATTTATCTTTTTCTTATTAACTGTGGTTTCTCAGATGTGGATGAGTGTGAAATCGGCGCCCATAACTGTGACATGCATGCCTCATGTCTGAACATCCCCGGAAGCTTCAAGTGCAGCTGCAGAGAAGGCTGGGTAGGAAATGGCATCAAGTGCATTGGTGAGTTTTCAAAAACTCTTAGAGGTTCTCGTCTGCACAGTTGTTAACCCACATGTACAGATAGGAACATGCTTCTCACTTTTCATTTGTTCTCATGTAAATCAAAAGCTCTGTCTTTAGTCGCAGGGATAACTTCTGCCTAAGAAGTCCCTTTAGCCTTAATATAAATGATCAAATTACAACAGGATGCCTTGGCATCTGATTTTTCATGCATGATGCTCAGTAAAACTGACTTAATGTATAGCCGATAATCGAGACAGCTGTATGAGGAAAAATGACTGATATGTTTTTCCAGTCTTTTTCATGCAGTAATCCATGAGATTTGGAACTCAGGGAAATAAATGGAGGAGACAGAAGGTTTTCTTCAGACAGCCTTGAGTGTATAGTAAATGGTCCATGCTAGCGTCTTACTAGAAAAGAGAATTTGCCTCACAGGAAAATCCAAGTGATTTGTTGGATTCATGAAATCTGATTTGAAGAAAGGAGAATAAGGAAAACTATCTCCCCAAATTCTGTAATGCATGAGCCAGGGTCCAGTAATAAGTCCTTTGTAGCCAGGAGGCGGGGTACTGGATTATGCCTGCGTGTCATTCACAGTGCTGTTCGATGTTTTCGGCTTTGCCTGCCTTAACAATAAAGCATTTTTCTACCCAGTGAGAATAACCCAGGTCAATTTAGAAAAGAAAGTAAGCTGAACCAATCTACCCATGATGATGTTTCATTAAAAGCTTATAGGCCTGCAATAAGCATTAAAGAGCAGTCTCCTATGTATCTCTTACCAGCAACACGTCACTTTTTTTATAGCTTACTTTGAGTGTACTTTTCATACTTGTTGAATGTCTGTAGGTTGTAAATTATAATAATTTCCAAATAACTTTGCTGTGTGACATCCTAAGGTAGCTTCATTAAGTTTATAAGCAACCTGTTGGTAGTGTGGCCATCTCTGTAGCATTACTCTCATGGCTTTACGGCGCGTCCTCATTCCGCTTGTTATGGTCCTTTGTCCCTACTGTCTTGACTCTGTTAGCCCCCCTTTTATGTGGTCTCTGTCCATTTGTCATTCCACTCAACTATCTCAAGACAGCCTGACTAGTACAAAAGATTTGACAGTGTCTAGGCACCTGTGCTCCCAAATGTCATCCCAATCCATCCTTTCCTTTGCATCTCCATTCTTCTGATGAACCTCTCCCTTTTGCCTTCCGCACTCTCTGTCAGATGCTGAAAGAACCCCCTTGTAGGTTTCCTCTTTCTCTCTCTCTCTGGTCTCCATGCAGTCTGTTCACTGAGAAACAGCAGGATATTTAAATCGCAAACCTGATATTTTCATACCTGTCATTTTGAAGCTATTGCATTTAGGAAAAGCCTGGGTTTCCTTTTCACAGCTCACTTACAACACCCTATAAAGAGCATCCACTGTCTCTCCAACCTCATCTCCCACCACCCTCAGTCTCACTGTGATGTGCTGATCCAACCTGCTCTGGTTTCTTGGTCATGCTACCATCCCTTTCCCATGACTGGGACAAAATACCTGACACTTGCAACTTAAGAGAAGTTTATTTGGGTTCTAGTTTAGTAGGTTCCTTCTGTGGCTGTCTGGCTCCCAGGAAGAAACAGTGTGCTGGAAGGACACTGCAGAGGAAAAGCTGCTCACCTCGTGATGGCCTGGAAGCAGCAAGAGCAAGGACAGGCCATGGCAGCGGACAGGCTTTGCAAACGTTCAGTGATGCATGTGTTTTGTAGTCAGGCTTTGCCTTAAAGCAGCACATTAGCTATGGATTCATTCGCAGATCAACCTACTGATGAATACAGCGTCCCATGATGCAGTCACTTTAAAAGCCCCATGTCCGAGTATGTGAGAATTGGAGGGGACGTTCTAGATCTAATCCTTAATAGTCACACCAAGTTAGTTTCCTCCTCCGTGTCTTTGAGTTACTCATTCTGCAGAAATAACCCTTCACAACTTGCCTTCACTGAACTAACTCTTCTTAATCATTGAGGCCTGCAGTTAATTAAAAATTATTTCCTCCAGGGGGCTTTCTTTGTTCCCTCAGTCCAAATCAGATCCTCTTTATACTATTTGCTCCTTGTAATTTTCCTTATATGCAAATAAAAATATTTAATTTTTTTCTATGCTTAACACCTGTCTTTTCCAGTAGACTGTGAACTCTGTGAGGTCAAAACTTGTAACTTGTTTTTTTATTTATAAAATAAGTTTGAAAAGTCTAGGTCCCTTTTCCTGCTATGAGACTCAGTAGTATTTTCAGAATTGATCCTTTTATTAGTGATTAAGCAATAAAATTCACTCTTAATAGGAGTAAGAATAAAACATTTTCTTTTAACTCTTAGTTGATTACATCTCACACAAAATGTTTGAATTAATACTTTTGGCCCATATTTGGCATGGACATTTTGAATTATGATTCTGAGATCTTAGGGAACTGGGGCCATGACCCTGCCAGTACCCTAAAACAATTCCACTTGGCCAGTTTATTTTTAGAATAAGACACATCAGAGTCTTTCCAGGTGTCGTGCCATCTTCACGTCTGACCCTTCTTGCTGTGTTCTCTTGCCGTACAGATCTGGACGAGTGCTCTAATGGGACCCACCAGTGCAGCATCAACGCTCAGTGCGTGAATACCCCGGGCTCCTACCGATGTGCCTGCGCGGAAGGGTTCACTGGAGATGGCTTCACCTGCTCAGGTGAGGGCTGTCCTGTGGTGCGTGCCCGTGCGGCTGCTGCAGAGCTCCATGTGTACTTTCCTTTTTCAGGGGAAAGTATAGTTAAGGAAAAATACAATAACTACCTCTGTTTTTATACTTACAGGGGGATATAAATATCCTTTTCTTACATTAAACACACAATCTCAAATGATCTTTCAGAAAGTATTGGTGGAAGTTTTAAAATAATAACACTTATTATTATTATCATCTACAGTTAATGACTGACTATGTCTTGCTCGTTTAGAACACAATAGTGAAAAATGCAGGCTTTGTCTGGGTCAGACCATCTGGTATCAAATCTAGGCTGTGTCGTGTATTGCCAGAAAAATCCTAAGTAAGTTCCTTAAACTGTCTGGCCTTAGTTCTCTGATTTTAAAATGAGCATAGTTATAAAAACACCACTTCTTTTTTTACTGTCACTAAATGGATCTAGGAAAACTTCTGCTTTTATAGATAGGGTGTATGATCTTTCAACCACTGCTGTGTATGTATTTGTTTAAGTGTCATAGTGCTGAAAAGGTTGAAGTGGAATAACCTATAAGTAAAGGACTTTGAAACGCACATCATAGTATTTGCTGCTTCTTAGTTTATGTTCTTTCTATAGTCTGTGAGAAAAAACATTATCCTATTATCTGCACATCTAAGACTAAGCCTTCTGACCAAACCAGGAGGTACTTTTTAGTCTGCGAGATAGCTATTTCTCAGTTGATTTTCAGTCTGTACTTTAAACTCATGATTAAAAGAGTAATTTTTTTCCAGTTATTGGTGTCAAAAATGCAGGCCCATCATTTTTAAATGCTTCTTTGGGGAAATGTTAATTCAGCTTCAAAGCTTTCTTAGTTTTAAGCCTTAGCTATTGCATCTCTCCCAGCTTTTCCAGCACTGCAATGCGCACAGCTTTGGAGTCAGACACAGCAATCGAAACCCAGCTCACCCAGCACACTGCTGCAGACCTCAGGTTCTGCCTCCTCACAAACTCGCAGCACTGGCAACTCCATGAAAAATGACCTCAGGCCACTGGCACAATACTTGCCCCTCAGTAAACATTGATCTCTGCCCTTCTCCCCTTTTTTGCTTCATAGAATTAAATAAATCACCTATAAGGTCTGTGTGCAATGAATTCCTGTTTGTATAACTACAACGGAAATATTTTTATAAGGTCAAAATGACATGAGAGCAACCTTTCCCATCTCCGTAGTTTCTTTAATTTGCTTCAAAGTCCCTGGACTAGCGGGAGCATAATTTTTTTCCAGGTAGGCACTTAAGCCACTGAGCTAAATCCCCGGCCCATGAGTTTTTTCCAAATGAATGAACATCATTTTAATGTTGATCCTCATACTCTTGGTTGTATCTGGTGATGCTGTAACACTGATACATCATCACATTGGCATTAAAGAGAAGTAAGGCAAGCAGGAGAGACATCTGCACAGTGGTCTCCTCACAGAGCCGTTTGAGGGTGTCAGGTAAGTAGCTCTACCATCAAGCTGTGTACCCCCATGTAGGGGAATGTGAGTAGCTGTTGCTCACGTTAATGAACACTTGAACCAGTCTTGGAACAGAGGAAAAAAAAATATGTGATGGAATCTGGAATTTCATAGAGATGTAATTTACTTCTTCTACAGATGTCGATGAGTGTGCAGAAAACATAAATCTCTGCGAGAATGGACAGTGCCTCAACGTCCCTGGTGCATATCGCTGTGAGTGCGAGATGGGCTTCACGCCAGCCCCAGACAGCAGGTCCTGCCAAGGTGGGTCACTAGGATTCCAGCTCCCTTTCAAGCTGGACCAGCCACAGCAGCAAAACCACAGAAAGGGCTGGAACAGGCGCCACCTGGAAGCAGACACAGAGCACATGCTCCACATATAAAAGTCACTCGTTTAAGCGTGGATTATTTTGTGGAATGAATAATGTTGAGGGCAGCTTTCATCTCTTATGAAGTTTTCCTGGCCAAGGGCCAGTAGTTGGAAGTGTGGCTCATTTTTTTTAAATTTGTTTTATCATTAAAATGAATGACATGTGGCAAAGCTCTCCAGCTTTTCTATTACCTACCCGAATCACCATGTATTGTGTTTATCAGAATCCTAGCTCTGTTTTGATATTCATCTTTTTATTTGAGTCTTCTGTGGATGTCTGGAGCTGGAAGCCCTCTCTCCTGTGCTTTATAGTAATTAATATCTCCCTCAAGTTATAGTGTCATCCCACTTTCCTAGAAATGGACTTTGCGTCTAGGATGATATCTTTCCAAGAAAAGGAATTTGGATTTTCTTTTAAATTAGAAATTCAATTCACAGTACATACTGTTTGAGCTATCAGTGTGTTATGGAGAGTACAATATCAATGAAGAAAGGAAAGAAATTGCAAATAATTGATCATAATTTATGATTCATAGGAAACCGTTTTTTTTTAAAATGCCCAGGCTAGCTAATGAAAATGAAGACAGATGACAATTTTTTTCCATACTCTAGAGTCTAATCAAGTGAATGTGAATAATTCTAGCACACACACGGTCACATGCACACTCATCAACATCAAACACAAGCTGCATATCTGAGCAAGAGCAAAGTGTTACCTAACTCCCATCACTAAAGGAGGCTGTGAAGACAGAAAGTATGCCTAAAAGATAGTGGAGTTTTCTTACACATCCCCCAGGATGGACTGAGTCAGGGCAGGGAGGTGAAGATGATACTTGACCCTGCCAGCATTCCGGCTTCCACACTGACTTGGTAGATTGGGCAGAGTCAAATCCACTGTATACAGGGCATTTGCAGAGTGAGCTACGTTTTTCCCCAGGGTGGAAAATGTGAGTCAGTGTGGATCAGAAATTACGTGATTTATCATCTGCATCACCTTGACAAAGACTTGGAAAAGGAGCGAGCCAACAGTAGCCAACCACTGTTGCCAACTTGAGTTTTTTACCCATAGAACTTCCCCTCCGTAAATTCATTCTTTAATCCGTAGCATAAACCCTTCCAGATCTTCTCCCCAGACCCCCACCCCCAAGGTGGTGCCGAACATCTTTACTTTTAGTTTTCTCCTGTGTCACTGTGTTTGGGAGAAATCCCCAACCAACAGAATAACCAAGGGCAGCACATGGGTCACTCAACCTCCCCCAGACCCTCTGTTCCCTGTGGGAGAACTCCCACCTTGGAAACTCCTGAAGTGTTATTCCTTAGCTCTGCCTTTTTCTCTTTGCTTTTATCTTCTCTCTTGTGCAAGGTCTGATTCATTTGGAATAGTTTTATTGAGTATACCAATTTAATTCCTTGATGGTTTCTCATGTAGTTATAAATATACACCCCTATGAACGGATCCTCTGATCCACATTTTCCATTGGGCATCTGCTTCTCAAGGCAAATCCTCAGACTTTCTGTAGAGTCTCCAGTACTGCTGGAGTTGGGCACTTCCCAGCGTTCTGCAACAAAATAAGGGCTGAAAACCCGCAGGAACCTCCCCAGGGACAAGCTGAGTCTCTGTGGATGGGGCTCCTAGACAGAGATAGTTTAGCACATTATCCGAAGAAAGAGCAAAGGCCGGGTCTATCAGCAGAGGGAGCAGAGAGCCCGTGGCACCACACTCATCCTTACACACCGTTTTCTTACCTGGAAAAACCTCTGCTGAGCAGAAGCTTCCAAGAAATCCCAACCCCAGCCTGTCCTGCAGATAGAGCTCTAAGGATAGATCTCAAGAGACTGTCACCTAAACAGCATCAAAGTGAATAGAAACTCTTGGAAAGGTGGACCAAGTATTACATAAAAAAGCCAAAAATAACAAATTTCGCAGGGATCCTATAGAAAAAAAGCAAAGACTGGAAAAAAACAGATCAAAGACTAATGCAGAATGGAAGAAGAAAAGCAGAAAGTAAATTTCCCCCAAGTTTGTGCCATAGATGACCTTAATAAAAAAAAAATGGTTAGATAACCTCAATGACAAAATTAACAAACAGTAGAATAAATATTGAAAAGGAAATTGATGAGGCAAGGGAAAAAATAAATTGGGGTCAATACAGCAAAATTAGAGAACTATTGAATAGAAACAGCCAAAATGAGAAGACCAAATGAAAACTTACTAACTACCATAGAGAAAAAATTTGAGATAATCACAGTGAACAAAAAAAGAGATGATGGGGGTGGAGGGAGACCAGAAACATTAGTAAAATCAGTGCCTCTGCAGTGGAGAGCCCAAGAAGCTGCATAGAAAACTACTAAGCAACCAAGCATTGTCCTGAAACAGAAGAAAGATGTAAATGTACAAAAAAATGCCAATTATAAACAGAGAGCTGTACTTACATGTGTCAGCCTTCGTCATAGGAAAGGATGGAAGACTCCAACTAGAAAAAGGGTCTTGAACTCCGCGGGGATTACCAGAACTCTACAGAAATGCCCACAGATGCCAAGGAGATGCCTGGCTGAAGACTCCAGACCTCAGCAGGGCTAATTATGAGCACAGTGCACAAATGCTCGTAGGAGAAGTAATTCGGGCAGAAACACCTTTGTTTTCACAGAGGTTCTTCTTTCTTGAAGATGGAAGGAAAACCCACAGGGAAACACAGCCAACTGAGAAATTAAAAGTTGAAGTAAAATTAGTGTTAATCTTTTTAAGTAAAGAATTGTCCCTGAACACTGGAAATAATGCCAAACCACCACCAACATTGAAAAATGAAAGTAATATAAATAACAAAGATAAAGAGTTGGAAGGATACTCATGTTAATTTTCTTATTTATTGTACAGACTCCATTAGTACTAAAATTACATTTGAACTTTGACTTCCAGGCAAAAAATAAATTTTTACTAGTTTTTTGTACTTTTTAATATTTGAAAAGTATTTTGGGAACTATTGAGTTATGAAAAATTAATCTGATACAGAAATTGCCTCAACTTTGCTGTCTATGAATACACATATAAAATATTAATTCACAAGTGTTTGTTCTATGTGACCTGAAACATTTTTGAGCGATTTTTGATTTTGTTATGTTGTTTTCTGTGTGGTTTGTTGTCTTTTGCTTTTGTATCAATTTTCTGTATCATTTGAATTCTTCAACATCAATTTTATTAAAAGCAAGACAATATTCTTTTAAAATACCTTACTTTCAGTCATTTTGAGTGAAAAGCATTCCTAGTATGTCTGTTTTAAAGTAAATGTATACTTGGTGAGATGCTAATACTATTCTACTTTTACTTCTTACAAATTAATACAATTCATTTATAGTCTAGCTTAGTGAATCTTTGCTCATTCTTTTTAGACAGTAAGTAATCTTATTGCCTCTAACAAAAAGAAAGCCTCCTTTGCACACCAGCTGAACCTTACAACATGATTTGAACCATACCTTAGATCTCAAATGGTTGAAACAAATTATTTTAACTAGTAAGTGTGGCCCAAAGACCCTTTGTGAATTAAGATACAACTGTCTCAAGATAACAGTTCAGAGTCACTAGCCTAGAATGACGTGTGTGGTCCACATTTTCGTATTAGACAATTTCTGTATAAAAATGCCCATCCTCTTTTTATGAGTAGAAATACAGATTATTTCTACAACTGTACATACTGAATGTATGCCTTCATTTTCATGAGTGAGGAGTGATATATTCACATTGACTGACCTCACATTAAAATCTCATGGAAGATTTTCATAAACTGAATCCCCAGTTTTAGTAGATATATTTTATGAAATTTGTAAATATATGTAGACAGTGGACCATCTTATCACATGGCATTAAAACTAAACTCTTTCTCTTTTTATAATTGATTTTAGATAAGAGAAGAGATTAAAAACTAAAAAACTAAAAATCTAAAAGTTAACTTTAATGATGTCTTTAATATTTTTAAATCGCTTAATATTTTTTCCTAACTTACCAGTTATAAAATATCTGATATTTGTACTGATTTTTATAATCTTTGAATTTGTTTTTATGTTTAATATTTTACATTTTCATTTCTTTAACATATTCACATTTCTTTTTTGTGTTTTTATGCTTTAAACCAACTGTTGTTTAAGTATATTGTAATGTAGGACAGTTAAAATATTATTCATTTTATCAATAAAAATATTTTTGTTTCTTAGTTCCATAGATAAGCACTAGTTATTTTCCCTTTACATTACCTTTCTAATCAAAGAAAAATAAAATTTTTATTGCATGTAAACATCTGAAGTTAGAAAAACTCATTGATGTTATATGTTAAATCAAAAATTTTAAATGCCTTTGTAAACAAGGGTTTTTTTTTTTTTTTTAATCTCCAGATATCGATGAGTGCTCCTTCCAAAATATTTGTGTCTTTGGGACGTGTAACAATTTGCCTGGAATGTTTCACTGTATCTGTGATGATGGTTATGAACTAGACAGAACCGGAGGGAACTGCACAGGTACTGACCAGCAAGGGGCTCGCTGCGTGCCAGTTCGTTGAGATAAATATTCTGTGTTAAATATAAAAACTGCTCAGATTTCTACATAGCCAGTCTATGCGTTAGGTTATGCATTTTTCTGAAAAAGAATTACATTCTGATACATTGATTTTTAATTATAGAATTGATGTATTTGTATAGTTTAAATATCTAACATGAAATTAATAAAGTATATATGTATTTGTTATATATGGACTACAGATGTATACATAGGATGGAAAAATACGGTGAATACTTTTAAAAATTATTATAATAAAAGATACATTGTCATTTAACCTCAGATACCCTCCTTTGCTTCAAATACACTTACTCCGTAGTTCTTGTAACTTTCTGAAGCATTTCTAGAAGTCCTCCTTTGACAATATGATTAAAAATACAATGAATCCTGCCAGCAGTTGCCAAACTACAGAAAGATGGGTACTTAAAAAACGTAATTCTGTGTCTTCACCTACCAAACTCATCAGATCTGGCAACACGTGATTTCTGGCTTTTCCCCAAAGTCAAAATGACCCTGAAAGGGGAACGCTTGGAACTGACACAGGACCCTGGGGCAGCCACAGCAGCTCAACTCAAAAACCAACTGCTCTAGAAAGCAACAAGAACAAAAGGATAACAAGTGTGTTCAGTGATGGGGCATATTGGAGGACGATTAAAGATGTGTCTTTTCTGTAGTATTTTTATTTAAATAGACACCATACTTTTGATCACATCTCATAATTTAGTTATGCAAGTAGTATCATAATTTTGCAGCACTTAACTATTATTTATGAAGGATATTAAGTGGCATTGTCATGAATACTGTGGGCTTGACTGACGGAACCTGTTTTAGAAATACACAGGAAGTTACCTTCTCTTGCTGTTGTGCTGAGTCTTTGCTAATGATCTGTAGTCTACTGACAAGCACGAAGCCGTGATCTTAGGGCATGCGTGGGGAGAGTAAAGATGTTAATGCAGGCATTTTAAATGCTTGTAGATATCGATGAGTGTGCAGATCCCATCAACTGTGTCAATGGCCTTTGTGTCAACACACCTGGTCGCTATGAATGCAACTGCCCACCGGATTTTCAGCTGAACCCCACTGGGGTGGGTTGTGTTGGTAAGTGAAAGCTGTATGATATGAACAAACAGAGCAATACAGAGCTGAATATTTGAACTCTTGGCAATAAACTGTTACAGGTGTTTGTTGCAATTAATTTTTTTAAAATCCCTTCCTTTAACAAACACTAGATTATTTCAAGTTTATGAAGCACAACCCATAAGCAAGCATTCAGAAAACCATTTGTGGTATAATACCTTTAAAGCCAAGAAAATGCAGAATAGAAACGAGTTAGCTGTGATTAAGTTCCTGTTAAAATTACTAAGTTGTTTTCACTGTATCTTTTTTCCTTCTGCCAATTGGTTTTTAATTAGTTAAAAACAAGAGAAAGGGTCCACAGATGTGGATGATGAATGGTGACGACAGTTTTTTGTAAAAGCTACACACAGGCAAACTCTGAATGAGCAGTACTTCGCCTGGTTTTATATGCCAGAGATGTTAACTCATAGGTCCATATACAGACCTGCGTAAGTTATTAATCACAGTGTTATTTGTGGAGACAGAGACTTGTTTTAAACAGTGAACAGGTAAAGAAGAGGGGCAGCTGGGCACAGAGTTCACTAGATGTTCACAGAGCAAGCAATGGCAAAAGAGAGACAAAGCAAGGAGGAATAAGTTGAAATGTAGTAAGAGAGCGACCACCTCAGTGCTCTGCATCCAAAATCCAGCAAGAAAAATAAAATGGAAAAATGACACAAAATAAAGTAAAGCAGTGAGTAGTCTAGATGTTTCTAATGTGTATCCAGGGATGAAAATTACTTCGTGGAATTAGGAAAAAGGACTTCAGATTTTCTCTGGTTAAGATGAGAGGCCACTGCAGATGGCCTGATGTGAGATAGGACTTCTGAAGTAATTGCTGTGACTGTGGGAGGAAAACTAGATGACAGCTGGGTCAAGGATGCAATGAGAGGGGAGAGTTGGAAGACTATAGCATACCCAGGTAAAGGGATGAGGGGGTCTAGGGTTCCTGAAATAGTGGTAAAGGCAGAGGTGATTAATCAGATTGCAGATATATGAAGGTAGAGTTAACAGACTGTATTACTGGAGTGGATAAGGAGTAGTAAAAATCAAAGATGGCATGGAGGTTTAGGGTCTGTGCACCAGGAACAGTGGAAATAATTATTTATTGAAAATGCCTAAGACTGGAGAAGAAAGAGCAGATTTTGTATGTCGAAGAAAAAGTAGCAAAAGTTTCCTTGTAGACATACTAACTTTGAAATAGCTGTTAGATAGCCAAGAGAAGAAATCAGATAAGCAGTTGGTTGAATTTAGGGGTGAAGAGAGATACAACTCTAAATCTGAGAGTTCTCGAGACAAAATGTATTTCAGGCCCTCCCATCTATGGTGACCATAGAGACAAGAAAGAGTCTGAGATTCACTGATTCCTTAGGTCAGAGGTCTAAATTTGTTACAGGTTGTCTTTCTCAAAGCCTGCGAAGCTCAGTGTACAGCCTCAACTAAACCATGGGGGATGGAGGTGATGGGAGGAAAGGAAGGAGATTGGCTATCCAGCTTCTTTTGTGTGACTCTTAGCTTTAAATTAACCTGTCATAGCTTTGTCTCCATCATTCAGAAATGCCATGACACAGAAATTTCTTGCGTTCATATTATTGATTCAGAATGTCACAAATGAGAAATCTTGTTTATGCCAAGAGTATATGAAGATGCAATCTATCTAGATTATTAAACATTGCAGAATTTGTCAACATGTACTGTACATCATTCAGTCTTGAAGAGCTTTAAAGCATGAGGTGGTTTTGTGCTCAAGATTGATATGAATGGACCTCCCATATGAAGGTGTAAAATTTGAAGGCAATCCTTTGCGTGTCTTTTCCCTAAGAAGTTCTAAGAAGAGCCCCTTTGTGCTCTTTAGACAACCGCGTGGGCAACTGCTACCTGAAGTTTGGTCCTCGAGGAGATGGAAGTCTGTCCTGCAACACGGAGATTGGGGTGGGCGTGAGCCGTTCCTCCTGCTGCTGCTCTCTGGGGAAGGCCTGGGGGAACCCCTGCGAGACCTGCCCCCCTGTCAACAGCAGTAAGTATGCAGCCAGAGACAGGGGAGGAGCAAACCCTGGGATCTAAAATCAAGTGGCCACTTTACTGCAAGGCCGGGCACAGAGCACGTAGTGAGGCAATGGAGCTTGGACTATTTTCAGTGATGATGTGAACCCAGCAGAGTGTTTTATATAAAAGAAATATAAATTCCTCTTGTTTTTCATGATATGCTTGACAGAACAGTTTTTAACCACAATCTAATACAAATGGCAATAATACCAATTCTCCACAGTATCCAAGATAGTCTTCCTAGAGGTTATTAGTTCAGGTTCATAGGTGTCTTATAATCCTGAGGTCAGCCAGAGAATGCCTTCAACTGAAATGTGTACATGACCCCAAATCTTTGTACTATAGAATCTTTTTATTTTTATTGTCAAGGAAAGCTGTGATATGAATGATCTGTGAGGAAATTTTCCCTTTAAAAACAAATGCCTTTTGTTATTTCTCTGTTTATATCGTTTATGAACAAATGATCTTTTTTCAAGTAAAATGTATTACACAAGTGGATTTGAAAGGGCAGTGGGGAAACTATGGATCCCTCTGGAAGGACGTGTGTTCTGGTCTCCTGAATGCTTGTGCATGGACTCAGCCAGGTGGACACCAACATAAAAACTCTTATCTTTTATTCCTTTGAAGCTGAATACTACACCCTGTGTCCTGGAGGTGAAGGCTTTAGACCTAACCCCATCACGATCATCTTAGAAGGTGAGCCCATCACTACTTGTCACTTATATTTAAGAGTTTATTGAGGAAAAAAGCGGTTAAAACAAAGTGAGTGTGGAGAAGCCCCAACAAGATTACTTAGTGATGTTAGAGATGGAATATCAGTTACTAGGATGTTACATACTTACTTTTACCAAGAATGACAAGACTAGATAACGCATCACAGTGCAGGGATCCAGTATCTGAGTGTTCTGCAGAGTTACTCTCCTCTCCCATAGCCTCCAACTTCCTTCTATCAGTGTTCTCGGGAAACGGTAAAGTTCTGTGGCAAAATTAAGAAACCAGAAGGTCAGAATAAACCCACCACATCAGTGCATCAGTTGAGAGACATAAACAGCAGCGGGCCTCCCAAGGCCCGGCTTTGCACAGCCCCAGTCTTAACGCCTGTCTCTCACAATGGTGCATGTGGCCCACCAACTGTCTCTCCTTTTGTAGATATTGATGAGTGCCAGGAGTTGCCAGGTCTCTGCCAGGGTGGAAACTGTATCAACACCTTCGGGAGCTTCCAGTGTGAATGCCCACAAGGCTACTACCTCAGCGAGGAAACCCGCATCTGTGAAGGTGAGATGGCTGAGGCCTGCCCTGCTGGTTTGAGAAGAGGCCCAGCCTCACATCCGCCCACGTAGCCGTCGAAACTGCTCCTTAGCTTTTTTCTTCTCGTCAGTGTTGCTGTTGCGGATGATAGATTAATTTATGGCTCACTTGTTATTTTTTACTGTTCAGTTTCTGAGAGAGAGTTGATTAGATGTAAGTCGTGGAAATGGAGTAGTATGAAAACATACAGTAAGTTATTAGTACAAAGACTGATGAGAATTATATTTTATGCAGGAAAAGTAGTTAAGCTTGAGTAGTAAGTTAATTATTGTTCCATATTGATAATGTTGGACATGATATGAAGTTCAAAGATTGAGAAAATTAAGCCAGGTATGGTGGTGCACACCTGTAATTCCAGCACGCAGGAGGATGAGGCAGTAGAAACTTCAGGAGTTTGAGGCCAGCCTGGGCTACAAAGTCAGTTCATGATCAGCCTGAACTGCGTAGTATGACCGTTTCTCAAAAAGAAAAAAAGAGTAATCCTTTCTGCTTCCATTGTCACTTACCACCTGACGCTGTGACTTGTCTCCCTACTCCACTGTGGTAGAGGCTGCGGTAGGGCAGCTGGAGACAGGATCCATTTCTTACTCGTCTTGGTCACTGCAAGTTCTAGCTTGCAATAGAATTTCAGTATTTATTTGTGGAATGATTAAAATGAACAACTAAACATAATGTTTTCTGTTACAACCTTTGTTTGAGAACATATTAAATAAATGCATCTGGAAAAGCTGTAACTTAATAAGCAAAACAACTGGCAGCTGCCCAGATTCTAGATTCCCTGAAAAAGTGTCAATTTGAGTGGAACTACAAAAGTAAAGACTGTCATAACCAGCATTCAGTTTAAAACTTAGTTTAAATAACATAAGAAAAGTGCAGGCTTTAAAGTCCACATGTGATTGTTTTTGCTACTTTAGAATAATTTCTTTCTATGACTTATAATTTTCTAATATTGGAGACTTTTATCTTCTGAAGAAAGATTAACTTGTGTCATATAAATGCATATCCTGAGATACTTTCTTTACCTGTAAGTTTTGTATAAATGAGGAACTGCCTACACTGTGTACAATAATCTAAATAAATAGAGTCATAAAGTGACCTTTATTAACGCATAGACATTGTCGTCTGCTGCAGATATTGACGAGTGTTTTGCACACCCTGGCGTGTGTGGGCCTGGGACCTGCTACAACACCCTCGGGAACTACACCTGCATTTGTCCACCTGAATACATGCAGGTCAACGGCGGCCACAACTGCATGGGTGGGTAGAGGCTGCGGAGAGTCATTAGCAGGGACACTGTGAACTGCACACGTGCAGCGGTTCTGTCTCAGATTCCCGGTTCAGAAAGTTTAGGCATTAACTCTTCATGGATGAAGTATTACCGGGCCTATAAACGATGGATTCTGCCTCAAATTCTTGGCATTTGGCTTTCACAGTTACATTTTTAACCATCTGAAGAAAACATTTTCACCAGTTATATATTCTTAAATAATTTTAATTCTCTATTTATACAAACTAAAAATCATACAAAATATTAGAGCATCTAAAAGTTAATACTTTTTAAATGGTTTTTGAGTAGAAAAATATATATTAAATTGTCACCCTGTAAAATTATAAGAGAAAACTTCTATCTAAACATAGGAGAGATGTTAATCGTTAATCGGAAAGTTACCTGCCAGCCTGCAGAGTTCGTTTCAGATGTCTGTGAGTCAGAGAGGTTCCCAGGTCCACTAGGACGGAAGTGTGATGTGTGCAGATGTGCGGCTCCGTTGCCGCCTGCGATGCCTAAGCCAGCTTGCTTGTGTCCTCCTTGCAGATATGAGAAAAAGCTTTTGCTACCGAAGCTATAATGGGACCACGTGTGAGAACGAGCTGCCTTTTAACGTGACAAAGAGGATGTGCTGCTGCACCTACAACGTGGGCAAAGCTTGGAACAAACCTTGCGAGCCGTGCCCGACGCCAGGCACAGGTGAGCGCGGCTTGCGCTGCGGCTGAAAGCTGAGTCAGCGATGCATGGGCATCGCTATGCAGTAAAAGTCGGCAGTACCCAAACCAGGGTGCCCAGTTCTGAAAACATGTGAGCGTGCCCCAAGCCCAGTTTCCCAAGTGACCCTCTTTGGGTCTGATTTCTCAGATGCGTGCCGAAGCCTTCTCATCCTGAAAAGAACTCCATCACTAAAAGGGCTAGAGTTTATAGCATTGGTCCGTTTAACTCTTTCCTTAGATCATACAGTCGTTTACTGATTTATTCATGCACAAGTATTTATTGAGCATTTACTATGTGTCACTGTTAGGCACAGATAAATTTTGATAAAAATAACTGTAAAAGCCATTAAATTATTTTTTATACATTGTTGTGAAAAAATATGCAAAAATGTATTTGATGAACAAAATTTTACATAACGTCAAGATGTTACCTATACTTTCTGTCCCTCAGACTTAACTGAAGTTCTCAGGCAAAATAAAAAGAAATCGCCTTTACATGAGAGTGCTTTTCTTACAAATGTAAATTATTTTGAAAGAAACAAGGAAATATAATAGAGACAAAAGTAGAAACTACTGGTCTTAACATTGTCACCCACTCTTGTTCTTTTGTGATCTACAGAGTGGTAAAGTTTAATACCTGTAGATACTGTGAGTTTAATCAATAGGACAAATGAGAAGTAGTGATTATACATTCGTTACCAAATACTGCCTGTGTTTTGTGTATTTAAGTGTATCATTTAAAGTGATGATGAAATAAATTTAAGAAGTGAAGTGATACACGAACCTTTTTCAAAGTGGGTCAAATTCAGTGGTCAAGTGGCTTTTTCCTAGTCCTGTTTTGCCACAGTAAATTTCATGAAAGTAGAAAAGTTCTTATGATTCTCATCTTCTGGGTATCTTCCCAGAAGAATTACATCATACAACACCAATATATGCATCCATGTTTATAGCAATTTATAATAGCTAAAATTTGTAAACAACCCAGATTCCCATCAACTAAGAAGCAGATAAAGATGTGGGTTTTTATGTATAATGGAGTACTACTCGGCCATAAGGAAGGATAAACTTGAGACATTTCTAGGTAAATAGGTGCACCTTGAAATTAAGTAAGTCAGTGAAAGCCTGAAAGAGTAAATAGGACCAAACCATACAGGAGATATTGTGAAATGGGAAGAAAGTGTTCAAAAGAGAAGAACTAGGGTGGGACACGGAGAAAAGGAACAAAGGGAAAAGATGATTCAAAAAAGGATAAAATGGAAACAAAGCTTCATAAATAGCGAGGGGAAAATGGGTTGAAGGAGGTGAGAGGATTGGGGAAAAAAGGAGTATTGAAATATAGCACGTATGGGTTCAAATTCCCTATGATGAGTGTGATCACTGTGTATATCTAAAATGTGCTAATTAAAATTAAATAAAACTGCATAATTAGAAATTGAAGATTACTGATACTACTTTTGTTTGGGAAAGAAAGTAAAAAAATGTAGGTTTGAGAAACAAGTCTATATTTAAATCAAAGCTCTACAATTTATTGTGTGACCTCATGTAGAGGATTTATCTTTTCTGAAATGATTTTCTTACCTGTAAAGCTGGGATAATAAGTAAGTAATGACAGACTAATTAATATGGCTATAATAATGATTGAGATTATACATACATCATAACTTTCATATTGCCAGGAAATTAGAAACCATTAAATTTATTCTCAGTTTTTTATTAGTAGATGCAGTCTATAAAATCCCTACCTGGATGCTTAAAATACAAAAACGTGGTGCAAGTTTTACTTAATACTTCTTTCAGGGCTTTAACTCATTTGTGTAACAATGGGCATCAGAATGATTTTGCTTCATAAAAATTGGTATTCTTTTAAGTGTCTATTCATTTGATAAATTTTGTGTAGGAATAACTCTTGTAGCCTCTTTTATCTCATGATGAATTATTTTTTATCTCTCAAGTTTCACATTCCAACAAATACACATTTGTGGCTTTAAAAAAAAGGAACAAAATTTGTATCTTACTCATTGTTCACTGGTAACCTGTTTCTCTACTACAGAATGATTTTGCATGTTTGTATCCCTGCACAATCATAAACCATTTTAATCTATAAAAACTGTATCATTTTTAAAATTCTTCATAAGAAAAAAATTTGAATATCTAAGTAGGTGTTTTGAATTTTGTAATGGTTTACCATCTAATACAGAGTAGTAAAAGTTAATGATAGAAATAATAATAATTATGTCTACTTTTTGCAGTAACAGACATTGTTGTCAAATAACTATAACAAATTACAGTGGCTTGTGAATACAAAATACGTTTGTATAAGTTGCACTCTGTAAAATGTTTTTGTGAATGAGTTTGAAATATTAAAAATGCATTGACATGTTTATGTTTTAAAGCTGACTTTAAGACCATATGTGGAAATATTCCTGGATTCACCTTTGACATTCACACAGGAAAAGCTGTTGGTGAGCTTTCTTAAATTCTGTGTGTCGGGGGTGGGAAGTTAAATTTAAGAGTTGATTAATCTTTTTTTATTATTTAAGAATACCACAGTTTACAGCCATATCGCTCTGAACTTGTCTGATCTCAGAAGCTAAGCAAGGTCAGACGTAGTTAGCATTTGGATGGGAGTACCACAAGATATAATGATCTGGATCCTAATCTAACCTAACAGTAGAAAAGAAAAGCTAACAACGTTCTTAGACTCTAACCAATACTGTTATTACACCAGCATAGTCAGGTGATTGAATTATGACAAACGCATGACAATTTCAAGGTTTTGTGTACACCATGCAAATACTTCAGTTTTCCTCTCATGCCTATTATATTACATGACTCTAAATAATTCACCTTCTTTTAACGTTTAGTTCCTGTTTTCAGAAGTACTAAGTACATATTTGGGGGTTTGGTTGTATTTTTTGTTGGTCTAATTATGAATCTTCAGATTCACATAAATTAATTACTATTCACATAAATTGATTCTTTCTGAATGTACTTTCTATTCCTCACTCTTCTTTCTCAAAAGCAACTTAAAACTCTATGGAACAATACACTGATTTTCCATTATGTATACATATAACAAAATCCATAATTTAAGGAACCATATCAGATGAATCGCATCCATTAGGATGACCTGACACACAACCAGAAAAGGCGCTCGATTCTCCGAGGTGTTCATCGTCACGCTGACACTAAAATCACTTGTATGCTTTCCCATACACTTACATTCTTTCCACTGCTGTGTAGAAGAACTAATGTATTTTATGGTCTCTGTTTTCATAAACCGCAAAACCATTTATGCTGGTACATATTTGATTTTTCGTGATATTGAATATGTATTCTCATTCCAGGATCCACATGGTATTATTTGAGGTTGGATGGTAAATACATTAAGCAGAACCACATACATTTTACCAAATCTGTTCAATTTCAGACATTGATGAATGTAAGGAGATTCCAGGCATTTGTGCGAATGGTGTGTGCATTAACCAGATTGGCAGTTTCCGCTGTGAATGCCCTACGGGATTCAGTTACAATGACCTGCTGTTGGTCTGTGAAGGTACTCTGACTAATGACCGTCCCTCATGCCTAGTGTGGTACACCATACTGGCTCTTAGGCAGTTTTCCCAGTGTTACTGTTCCTCCTACTGTTAAGAGTTGGTCGTCCAAATGTTGACGTGTATGTAATCCTAAAGCAACGAAGGAAATGCTCTGCTCTTTCAGACATTGACGAGTGCAGCAATGGCGACAGCCTCTGCCAGCGCAACGCGGACTGCATCAACAGCCCTGGCAGTTATCGCTGTGAATGTGCCGCGGGCTTCAAACTTTCACCCAACGGAGCGTGCGTGGGTAAGAACCAGCGCCCGCGCCGAGCACTGGCCCTGTTACATTTCCCACAGCGAAGGAGGCTGGTACTTTACCAAAAATGCCTTCAAGAGCAATTTGGGAAAGATGTTCTGATTCACTCTTATTTTTCTAGTGAGCTTATTTCAACATAAATTACGTTTTTAAGAAAAGAGATTCTTTCAATAGATTGCCCCAGGATAGAAAAAAAAATATCCTTGAGATATGGATTAGCCTGAAAAGTTGCATGATTGAAGAGACTTGGATACTTGGACATCTTGCTTATTTTGATTTGGCTATTGTTATGGTTCATTTTCAGCCTGCCTGTAATAATTAATAGCAGGTTAGAGAAATGCATCTGTGAAAAATGAAAGGATCTTAATAAAAATCAGATACATCTAACATGTGTTTCATTTCTTTTTTATGTATTTATTTTTGTTTTGTTTTTTGTTTTGTTTTGTTTTGTTTTGTTTTAGATCGCAATGAATGTTTGGAAATTCCTAACGTTTGCAGTCATGGCCTATGTGTTGATTTGCAAGGAAGTTACCAGTGCATCTGCCACAATGGCTTCAAGGCTTCTCAGGATCAGACTATGTGCATGGGTGAGGGTCCTCGGTTCCCGGGAGGGACGTGGAACTGCAGTCGGAGGATTGATTACCACGTGTGTCACGTGGCATCAGTAACTACCATGTCTATGCAGGCTTCAACTATTTAAGCAAAATTTGCAAGCGGAATCAGACCTCAGTATGTTCCTCGACTCAGGAATCCTCGGCCTTTTGCCCTAGAACAGGTCACACTGTGAGACGTTCAGGGTTATCGTGTAAAATTCACCGCAATGCCAACTATCCTTTCCCTCTGTGTGTCGCCTCCGGACAGCACCAGGGGAGTTTTGTAAGAGCAACTATATTTTTAAAAGGTGATATTTTTACACACACACACAAAGGCAGTCTTTTGGCGCAGATTATTGAGTAATTTGGGGTTTACCTGCATCTCTTGTGTTTCATCTCTTAAAATAATGTTGGTAGCAAATAGCGCCAAATCGTTTAGAAACTCCCAGTAGCTAACAGAACGGTTAGTTAAGTGATGATAGTGTGTAGCAAGCACTTGCTGAGCTGATAATTAATAAGTTTTCAGAGGCAGATGGGCCGCGTGCCTGGAGGCTGGAACCGATGTCAGCAGTTGACTCAGCCTCTGCCAAACATCTCTCTGTGCTTTGCACTTGAAGGAAGAAAATTAAATTGAAAACTTGGCTATTTGAAGTAGTAGTCTGTTTTCAGTGTCAAAAAAGCCAGGCTTGCGCATCTACTTTTGGTATTCAAGATATATCTGGATGAATATCAAACTCAGCTTTGAGTGTTGCAGGCTGTGTTTCCTTGATGGTGTATAGTGCTTCAGGGAACACCTAGGGAAGGTCTGAGCTCACCTACTGTCACCTAAGACCCCAGCCCCAGCCCCCTGATTGCTCCCAGGGTGAAAGGCAAAATTCCCTAACTGATGCTTGTCCAAAAATACTCAGACTCTGGGCCTGCTCCATGGATTTCCTGAGAATGCTGGCTTGTACATTCTTCTCCATTCTCCACTCCTGGAAAGAGTAGGATTTTGCCAAAAAACACGAGATTTATAATTCAAAAGTTCATACGAGAAAAGTATTTCCCTACTCTGAGCGGTCCTTCCATGATAAAAGTCAGTCTGGGTCCTTCACCAGGGAGACCTCCCATACCCAGAGCGCTCTTCCCGAAGAATAGCGTCTTTCTTCTGTCCTTCACGTGGAAGAGTCTCTGCAGCCTGAGATTCCTCGTTCAAGGAGTCTGCTCTGCAGCGATGGATGACCTTTCTAAGTTTTGTTTGTTTTGTGGTATTGGAGATTGAACCCAGGACCTTTGCAATGAGCTACATCCTTAGCCCTTTTAATTTTTTATTTTGAGTTGACCCTTCCTAAATTCCAGACTTGAAATCCTCCTGCCTCTGCCTCCCTGAATTCTGGGATTCCAAGCATGTGTGCCACCATGCCTCATTTCTAAATGTATTTTCTTGCTTCAGTTTGTTTGTTTGTTTGTTTGTTTGTTTTGAAGGCTAATAATATTGAGCTCTAACTATATTCTAATAGGGATTCTACCACTCTAAAAACTTAACCTGAATAGGGTCCTTGGCAACCTGCCAGGTACAGTACCCCCTTCTCTCTCTCTCAGACAGGAGCTTTCTTTCACTCAATAAATACATTCTGCTCTTTAAAAAAAAAAAACAATTTAAACTGAAGTATTTTTCTCAATTGAATTAAGCTATGTAATTTTCTGGCCAAGCTTTCAAAATTCTTAATAGGATAAATTGCTTTAATATTTCAAAAGATTAATAATTAATAATCAAGCATATTAATTAAAATGCCTCTGCTTAGAGGATCCTTGCTTAGGCTAGTTATATGCACACCCATGTGCCTGTGTATTTGTTTATAATTTTGTAATTTTTAATTTTCCTCTGCGTAAGATTTCTCTCCCTCAAATAAATATGCATCCCTAGCATGGTACTGGAAAAATGTAAGTAATTTAGTAGTTAACAAAAATAGAACAGTTGAGTAAAGTTTCCTTTCTCATGATACATTAAACCCCTTTGAGCTGCTCCTTCTTTGCAGATGTCGATGAATGTGAGCGGCACCCGTGTGGGAACGGAACCTGCAAAAACACCGTGGGATCCTATAACTGCCTGTGCTACCCAGGATTTGAACTCACTCATAACAATGACTGCCTTGGTAAGTGCTTCCATCAGTCCTTTGTGGCTTCTTCATTTCCACAGAGTGTGCCTGAATAAAAACATAAAACCAAAGCGTGAAAATGACTTCTATTAAAATTAGAAATGCGCACCCAAAGTATGTCATGTTGTTGACCAAGTTCTAGTAAACGAAAGACATTTATTGACCTACGTAAGCACAGGCCAACACACTGTTTTGAGCAGTTTTGTGGATGAACTAGTCAATCCAGAGAAAAAGGCCATTTAGCCGATTACATATTACGACTGATTTTGGTCGTTTTTACCCCTTAGGTCAATTTAAAGATAGACTTTAATTGTTTCAGCGTTGTCACAAATATTTTATATAAATCTTTCTTGTTTTGCATTCAGGTATCAGCAACCTACTATTTACTGACATGCTGTGTTCCAAAATTTACCATTACCCTGCTTCTGAAGCCTGAGTGCTTTTTACCACAAAAATCGTACACGGTGACTAGGCCTCCCCAGCATCTCAAACCTCTCCTGGGCTTCAGACAGGCCTTTAGCCCTTGGCCCACACCACATGCGAATGTGACTGTGACGTAGGAAGTACTAACGAGCGGGGTTGGTTCTTGATGTGATGGAGAAAACAGTAAACAAGGCAGCCAGCGTGTACTCTTTGTTCCCCACTTGCCAGTCGTGAGACTGTGAGAGGTGTGTGGAAGTAATTCAGGTTTTCTACCATTGTGGGGCCCTCACAACTTAATTCCGCCTCCTGATTTAAAGCAGTTTGTTCCTCTTGGTTTTCTTTATTTCTCAAAATTTTACAGTTGTGAAAAAAATCTGTAGCTAAGTGGATGTTTTATTCAGCATCCTTGACTAATTTCTCAGACTCAAAGTAGTCTTCAGACAACTCAGGAAATTACATATAATCAACTCAGAGCTTAACTAAAAACCTAACCCTTAGTGTCCTTTTTTTTAATAAATTGTGCACATGTCAGCAATGCCAAAGTATCATTCACTGTAGGTAACAGTTTGTTTGTCTGCCTGTCTGTTTATTTTTGTGATGCTGGGGATCAAATACCAGCAACCTTCACCCTTTATCTGGTTAGAAATGCAAGAATTATATTAATATCAAAAATGCACCTTAAGGGCCGGGGATTTAGCTCAGTGGCATAAGCGCCTCCCTGGCAAGCACAAGGTCATGAGTTCACTCCCCAGTACCCCCCAAAAAAATACACCTTGAAGGTGAAGTCCAGTAGGGATCTTTGTGAACTTACGAGTTACTCTGTGCTGATGTGGAACCCTAACACAGAGTTCATGTAAATACGGTTGTAAGTTTCAGTGCCTGTGGTGATGCACCTGTGAGAGGGCTCTTGTGAAAGGCTGACTCCTTTTCCTTTACAGACGTAGACGAGTGCAGCTCCTTCTTCGGTCAGGTGTGCAGAAATGGACGATGTTTTAATGAAATCGGCTCCTTCAAGTGCTTATGTAATGAAGGTTACGAACTTACGCCAGATGGCAAGAACTGCATAGGTAAGAATCTAGACAGTAGTCTTTGTGTTGTTTTTAATGTGAAGTAAGGTGACTCCCCACACAGACACACATGACTCACTTACATTTCATTTGATCTTCAGATCACATGAAGAAGATGGCCTAAGATGGAAAATTCTGGGACACGCTATTAGCCAACAGTTAGGAATATGTCACTAGGCAGTGTTTTTATTGAGGCAGAACTTAAAGTTGTCCATATCTCAATAAAAGTAGCAGAGGAAACACATCAAAAAAACTCGCCAAGTAAGAAGTACCCAAGATACCGGGAGAGTATGGTAGAGGGTGTTTGTCCGTGATGACACAGCGGATAGCGGGCCCAAGAAGAATTCATGGTTTTTTGGAGGGAGAATTGGGTGGTGCTGGTGATCAGACTCACACATGCCAGGCCAGCATTGTACCTCTGAGCATCTCTGGCCCTGGATTCGTATTGATAGCCTTCAGAAGGCAAATCTATGCAAGGATCGTCCATTTTAATTATTTCTCCTTTTATTTCTCTCTGAAGATACTAATGAATGTGTTGCCCTTCCTGGCTCCTGTTCTCCTGGGACCTGCCAGAATCTGGAAGGGTCCTTCAGGTGCATCTGTCCCCCTGGGTATGAAGTAAAGAGCGAGAACTGTATCGGTAAGACTAATACCCGTGCTGAACTGTGCAGTGTCGTGAGACTTGGTACAGATTCTATGGAAATACATGGTATCCCAACCCCTGAAAGTATGCCGACCCAAGGAATTAAACGTATAGCTGCCTACATCTGTTTTATTGCACCATCAGAAGTGATTTGGTGGTGGAATGGTAAGAATAAAACTCTTAGGGACGTGGGATTTTTTTCATTAAGAGAAGTCTTATACTGGTCTAGGAATTTTCATCGAACTCTAATCTTTTTTCCAAATGTCAACAGAGACTTTCTACTAAATTTAAAGAGTGTCTACGAAGATTGTAATCTTTGGCACCCAACTTTAAAACGATTATTAAAGGTGCCAAGGGTCCTAGAAATGTGAAGCAGAAAATCCTGACAATTCTGCTGAGACATTTTCTTTTCCTAGGGAAGGCCTCATGTCAAAACAGAAAATATTAATCCATTTGTCATAACAGATGTTTCTTCTGTTGAAATTCTTCCAGCACACAAGAGCACTGTAACCACATCAAAAGTGGGTCCCAGAATTGCCTGGTGGACATGATGAAGGCTGACCTTTTTTTATTCAGTTCACTTTATTTCATTTTTATACAAATTATTTTTTACAATCTTGTTGAAATTCAGAAGCACCAGCTCCTTTCTAATGTAAAAGGATTGCTAAGAATTTTCTTTTTGCCACTGAGTTGTTCATTTTTTAATTCTATCATCCTTGGCAAGATTCCATCTAAACGTAGATAACTCTACCGTTCACATTCAAGAGAGCTGAAAAGCTGTAAGAAACCATTTACTTCATAGGATTTAATTATGTTTCAGGCCATGTAACTAAACATTATAGGTGCTCATGGCCTTCCGATTTTCTCTCACTTTATAGGTTATTATGATATTGCCTAGTGTTTTAATACTTAGTCACACCAAAATCATCTTGGTAAGTTTCATGAGAAGTTTGAGATCCTCTCTTTGTACCAGTCTCTTTTTTCACATTTAATCCTGATTCTTCATTGTTTTCATTCCATTTCCTTGTGGAGCAATACAGCAGCAGAGGATGTTAGCTTCTGGGAGAGAAGTAGAAAGCCATGTGCTTCTTTGTGTTACATACCCTCGGCAACCTTTTGTCTTAGTGGATGTGTCCGTATCTGTGACTTAGTTAGCATTTTATTACATTTCAGAAATACTCCATTCTTTTGTTCACTGTTCACTGCAGCTATTTTTCATCTCTGGAAAAATGATTTTTAATTAATGCATTTTACAGTAAGAGTATTTCCTCCACTAGCATCTCTTCTATCAGTTTTCCACAGATGAGATGCTCCCTGACGTAAGCGTGTACACATGCACACAAACGTACAGATCCATTGCTGCATTCTGAAGGTAGCGTAGTGAACACATGGCCTCTGTGGGTGCTGTAAATACAGGAACATAGTCACTGCTTCAGGGCACTTACCATCTGATGGAAGAGACACATTATGTAGCCGAACCTGTTTAGTAAAGGTGTGTTTCTAACGCCATGTGGCAAACACTGCTGCAAGTAAGTCCAGAATTTGAGAGCACAACAGAAAGGTGTGACTAATTATGGTAGTGGAAAGGATAGAACTTTAAGACAGCCCATCAGCAAAGGGTTAGTAACATTCTGGGTCACTCTTTAGTTGTGGGTGAGAATTTATGAAAGAAGAGATGATGCAGGGGTTATTTGAAAATACAGGTAACACAGAATAGTAAGAGGCATTGGATGACTGGCTCAGAAGCTTGAACTTGGAAATGCAGGCATCACGGAGCCACTGAAGGATACTTCTGTCTTTAGAAAAGGTGTGATGTAACCGTTCATTCTCATTCTGCACGTACAAGTGAAGAATTTAGTATGCGCCAAACTCCATGCTAGAAGCTGACGATGCAATAAGCTCCGCTTCTGATGTGATGGAAGTTATGTAACAATATTCAATTAGTTAAAATGACCAGTTGCATAGAAAAAGGACTGTAAGTTACTGGTGCAGTATCTTTATTTTAAGCACCTCTTCTGAGGCCCTACTGGTGGAAATGATAACATTCTTATAATATGTCAGGATCCTCCTTCTTCCATAGGCACAAATTATCAAAATATAATCAGATATGCATTTTAGAATGGCAGCCCTGCTGGCGATGCGAAGAGCAGAGGAAGAAAAGTGCAGGCATCAGTTAGGTGACTGTCAGGGATCCAGGCGGCAGGTGATGGTGGGTTAGAAAGCACTGAGAAAGTAGAATTGGGAGCGACCTGTTGTTTGCACGTGAGGGTTCAAGTGCCAGAGAGAGAAGTCAGTGTGATTCCAGGTTCCCCATTTGGACGACTGAGAGAAGAGTCAGGCAAAGGGAGCGGTCCTTTTGGGTAGGCAGGTGGAAATGTGTGCACTCCCAGGCGTCAAATCCAAGGAGCCAAGTGGTTGGAAGTTTAGCTCAGCAGCACAAGCACTTTCCTGGCAAGTGCAAGTCATGAGCTAGATCCCCGGTACCAAAAGAAAGTCCAAGGAGCTGGAGAGGGACTTAGGACTCGCTGGCACATGATTAGTTGAAATTGGACAAATCTTTGACTTTTGAAGCAATAATAGAATACATTATGCATACACATAATGCAACCTCTTGTTTTCTACCAGATATCCCTTGGCTGGTGGACAGGTATATTTTAAGATATTAAGGAGCATATTGATTTGATTGAATTAACAAATTCTCCAACTGCTCTGCAGATATAAATGAGTGTGATGAAGATCCCAACATCTGTCTTTTCGGCTCCTGCACCAACACACCTGGGGGCTTCCAGTGCATCTGCCCCCCGGGCTTCGTGCTGTCTGACAATGGTCGGAGATGCTTTGGTAAGGTTTGACCTGACTTTCTAGTCAAAGCTAGATCACAAGCCATAATGTGATTTTAATATATGTGCTGCCACGGTGGGCACCCACCATGTAATTTCAAAATACAGGTCTCAAAAGTGTATGCCATGGACAGTTCTAAGGTGCTTTTAATTTTCATACTGTTCATATTTTTTAGGCTTTATATTTTTAAAAAAATCATTATCCTGATTCACCATTTTCATTTTGTCACTGGCAAATACTTTGTATATTGGCGCATGAGTTGTTTATGATGTGATTTAATTGACTAAAAGTCACTGAGAATTTTGTTAGTCTATAGTACAACAAAAGAAGAGTCTATGTGGGAACCTTTTGATTGAACCTGATTTCTCAAATATTGTCACCACATTAAAAGAATATTTTAAGAGCTATGAATAATTGCATAAAATTTTATAGACAGGTTGATGTAAATTGGCAACTGAACAGGAACAGCTGAAGACTTTCAGACTTGTCCTCTAGCTGCTAATCAGATCTGTATTGTGTGTTCTTCCTGTGAGAGACAGTGGCATGAATTACATACGTATTATTCCGTTTGTTTCAATGGCCAGTAAGGAGCTTGGTTCCGTTTGCTTTGTTGATTAGATACTCGCCAGAGTTTCTGCTTCACAAATTTTGAAAATGGAAAGTGTTCTGTACCCAAAGCTTTCAACACTACAAAAGCAAAGTGCTGCTGCAGTAAGATGCCTGGTGAGGGCTGGGGGGACCCCTGCGAGTTGTGCCCCAAAGACGACGAAGGTAAGGGCACCTACACAAGCACCTTGACAAGCGTTTGAATGACTGTGTGGTTTAATATGCAATTTATGACTATTTTGAGGGTGAAATTATCCCCTCGTGTATAAATTCTGATAGTTCAGTGAGCACCCTCGTCAGAGGGTTTTCTTCCAGCATTGGTGTGTAACCTGCAGACGCACAGGTAGAGTTAACTGTTTCCTTTCATTTTCCTCCCAAAGTTAGTATGACTTGCTTTAAAAAGAATGAATTTGAGAGGTGCAGGGCACGAGATACAGGAAAAAAGATGAAATTGTGTTCCAGATTGCCACAGACGTTCCCAAGGGGCGTCTCAGGGTGTGACTCAGTGGCCCAGCTCATGCTGTGAAAGGCCTTGTGTTTGATCCCTAGCACCCCAAAAGAAAAACAAACCCACGGGCTCATTCTGTCACAAACTGAAATTACATCAGATTCTGGGAAGAATTCAAATTCTTGAATTCAAGTCAGCTCAGTGACTACTCGACAGGAAGAACCCAGCTGCATCCCATATCTCATGGCACCCGTTCGCTGTGTAGTAATCGCTGAAAAGAGGAGACGGGCTTTGCCCTCTAGGTCCACAGCGGCTTCCGCGAGCAAAGGGCAGGGAGCGCTTGCTGGCTGCTCAGCGTTCAGTGAATGAACAGAAAGCTCTGGAGCCCCAGGGCTGTGGCACCGGGGAAGGGCATGCTCAGGTGGCTTTCTCTGTATTTTCTCCATGTTGCTTTTGAAAGAAGCCATGAAAACAAAATAAGAAAGACTCACACTGCATGGAGTATAGATAATGAAGTACAGTTTTACGTGTGCTGTTAACTGGTTCTTACATTCATATTAAGCTCTTTGATAGTGGAGAATTTATCCGTTTCTCTGTAGTTGCATTCCAGGATTTGTGTCCCTATGGCCATGGAACCGTCCCAAGTCTTCATGACACACGTGAAGGTGGGCTTTGATATATTGTATTTCTATATTCACATTTCATACAGTTATGTTACCTTTCATTTATTTTATACTGAGTCATGCTAACTTTACTAGGTAATATATAGCATATTGTATTTCATGCACGTATATTTGTGTATCATGTGCATCATATAGAAGACTGTGACGTGATATATGAGATACACATTTCTCTGATAAAACAAATATTTACATATTTTATTGATTTTAAATCTGCATTGGGTAGATATAAATGGTACTGTTACGTCTTTTCCTGTGAGGAAGTTGATGAGCCATTTTGTATTTCAGATGTCAATGAGTGTCTCGAAAGCCCAGGCATTTGCTCAAATGGTCAGTGTATCAACACCGACGGATCTTTTCGCTGTGAATGTCCAATGGGCTATAACCTTGATTACACTGGAGTGCGCTGCGTGGGTGAGTATTGGCTCGGCACCTATAATTTGAAAGTTCAGTTTTCTGTCTTGTAAAATGTCTCTTGGGTACCTTGGGCAGTGGGAGGACTTGCAAAGCCAGGATGAAAAGCTAGTGACAGCTCTTCTCTTGCCTGCCTTGAATCATCCCATCTGACCTGTTTATTTGAACGTGAAGAGTTGCCCAGTAAGTCTTCAACCAGATATACAAACTGATATCTCTCGAGGTTTAAAATTGCCCAAACTTGTAATTGGGAGAGAGATCCATTTTCCTTTGCATCTTTCCACATCTGCTCTTTCAGCAGTGGCTCACATCCCTCCTCTGAATTTGTAACTGTCTGGGAATCAGAGCACTGTGCACTGAGCCTCTCAGGTCTCATGTACCACATAAACGTAGCGAGCCAGCACCACAAGGGTGAGGGTCACTGTGCCCTTCACAGACCCCGGAAGTGTATGAGGGCCAGTCTGAGTCTTCCTAGGCATGCTTGTTTAAAACTAAAGCTTCTCCAAACTTTGTGGCACTTTCTCACTCTTCTTTTTCAGATACCGACGAGTGTTCGATTGGCAACCCGTGTGGAAACGGTACATGCACCAACGTTATTGGGAGTTTTGAATGCAACTGCAATGAAGGCTTTGAACCAGGGCCCATGATGAATTGTGAAGGCAAGTGACTCTTGTCTTATGCATTATTTCTCCTTGATATAGAAAGAGGCCTTTTAAATGTTTCCGTCTTGGTTTAGATTGTCCCGATAGTTTGCTGATGATCAGATTCATCACAAGTGTCTGGTAATTCTAGCTAGAATCCTGGGTCATCTCAGGATTGGCATCTATTGGATTTTTTCCTCCTGAGATTTCTGTGAAGCGTACTGACACTTTGGTTTTGCACTCTGAGCAGTACAGTGAGGCCCGCTGAAAGAAATGGCTGATTCCAGTTCTGTTCTTTGAGCCTCAGTGCCTGCCAGGTACCTGGCTTTTGCATGAGACAGTCAGCAACGCGGGCTAAGTGTATGGGGAAAAAAGTAGTGTTTCGCTTCTCTGACGTTCCCTTTTCCAGTTTCCCTCTGGTTGTAGCAGCGTTGATTATCACAGGTTTCCTTCTCCTGGTTCTTCTAGAGAGAATCTCAAAAAGGTTTTAGTGGAGATTTAGCTACGGACTGCTGACCACACTGTGATAGTGGTCATATTTAGGGTAATTCCAAGAAAGAAAATAAAAGCAACAAAGCAAAACAATGTGGAAATTATCGCTTGTTGATTATTTGCTCCGGGTTTCAACTCACACTCAAAACTTCAGATGGTTGCTACAGTTTTTTCCTAGAGTTTCTTCATTGTCTTGGAGGATGGATTTGCCAGGTACCAAATGCCAGAAGCAGAAATCGTATTCCCTGTTGTTTTCTACCTGATCGCCAAGTAAATACACCAGTGTGTCTTTAAATAAGCAACTAGAGCACTAAGCTAAGAACATGTCTGCCATTTCTTTGATCAGATATCAATGAATGTGCCCAGAACCCATTGCTGTGTGCCTTCCGCTGCATGAACACCTTTGGGTCCTATGAATGCACGTGCCCAATGGGCTACGCCCTCAGGGAAGACCAGAAGATGTGCAAAGGTAAGGCCACAGCCAAAGGAGTTGTAAGAGCTTTCTTTACGGTGCTGGAATGTGCTTTAACGATGTCATAGTTCTCAGCCGGCTGCTTCTACCGCTTTCTAGAAATACGATGATACTGTGCCAGTAGATTTTCATGCTTAAGTAACTCAGTGCTTGTTGGTACAGTTAAGTCAGAGAAGGAAAGATGAGTTGAGAAGCCCACTATTGTTACATCCTTGGACTCTAAAACAAGGACTGCCCCTCTCAGAGCTTATCCTGAATTTAACCAACAATGGAAAAAAGATAGGGCCCCTCCTTTCTCTGACACAACATAAAATAACATGTTAAAATCCTTTTGACTTTGAGCAGGGTGTGGTAGTGCAAGCCTGTCATCCCAGCACTCAGGAGGCTGAGGCAGGAGGATTTCTGTGAGTTCCAGGCCAACATGAATTACATAATGAGACCCTGTCTCAAAAAAAAAAAAAAAAAACCAACAACAAAATGATCCTTTTGACCAAAAATATGACTTAAAGTTATTAAAGATTACCTGCTCCAGAGAATGGCGTTTTGTTTTTCTCTCTTCAAAACAGATCTGGATGAGTGTGCTGAAGGGCTGCACGACTGTGAATCCAGAGGCATGATGTGTAAGAATCTGATCGGCACCTTCATGTGCGTCTGCCCGCCTGGCATGGCGCGGAGGCCTGACGGAGAAGGCTGCGTGGGTAAGCTCTGCGGAGGGTCCTGCCCGGGGAGGCCCTCGCTCACACCGTGGGCGCAGCACCACTCCAGACCGTCCTAACTGCATGCCAGCTGCTGCAGCAGCTGTGCGAGGACCCTGCCTGGGCCAGCTTTCCTCACTGCAGGGCCCGCGCCAGTGTCCCAGGCTCTGGATAGTGCAGGTCAGATTGTGCTGCCTCCCAATGGTTCACTGTTCGTGCTCTTGTGTCCTGAAACTCTCCAACACTGAGTTAAGAATGTGGGAAAGCTCCGTGAAACAGCTTTGCTCGTGGAGCGGAATCAGAGCGCAAGGCGACAGGTGGTTTCTGTGTTCTTCCAGCAGTCAGGAACGTACCTAGAGAGGCAGCCTGTTAGAGCTGGGCCGTCTCTGTTACCTTGGTCGTACTTGGGCCTCAGTTTACTTGCGGGGGGGGGGACTGATTCACAACAAATACCAAAATCTCATGCCACGTGGACTGATCTCAGACACAGCATTCATCGTCTCAGCTCTTCTTCCCAGCCTCACTCACCTGGCGCTGTGGCCTCCTTCAGGGAATAGCTGACTCCCTGTTTTTACACAGAGAACAGCTTCTTCCCATTTCACAGGATCTCGTGTACATTTTTTGGTTCTTACTTACACTTTCAGCTTCTCACATCAGACAGTGTGACATTTATCCTTATTTATGGCAGAGTAGTACTCCATTATATAAAACCAAAGGGGAACCAGAGAAGGGGAAGGGAAAAGGAAGGACGGGAAAAGAAAAAATGAGAAAAGGAGGATGGAGACAAAGCTTTGTAAATAAGGAGGAAAAGAGAGCTTGAAGGGAACAGAGAGGAATAGGAGGAGGGAAAAAAGAGATAAATCAAGCTGTATCGTATACAGGCACAGATTCCCTGTGATGAATGTGATCATGTAGATACCTAAATTGTACCAATAAACTTAATTAAATTAAAAATAAATAGGATAAAAATAATCATAGATAACTTGTTATTCCCTTACTAATCTCCTATACCTCAAAAGATGTATTTTTAGAGAAACATCTGGAGGTTCGTGATAATTCCTTATTATGAAAAACATCAAAATAAGAATTAAGATTTCTTGAGCATGAATCTGTGAGTCACGACCCTGCCGTAGGAATCAGAGTGGAGATAGCTGCAAGTGGGCACCGAGGGTCCCTGTGGGAGACAGAAGTCCTAGCTGCACCGTGGCAATGGTTGCACAAGCTTGTGTTTACTAAAAAGCATTGAATCGAACATTAAAACTCATGGGTTTCATGGCATGAAAATTATACAACAATGAAGCTCTTTTTTAAAAATCAATCTAACACAATAAAAAGAAATGCAGGGATGTGGACTCCAGTGATGTTTGTAGCAATTAAAAATCAAGAAATCATCAGAATATCCACCATAGAAGGAAGCATAGGTAAATAGATTGTGGCATATTCATATTAGCAAATGGTTAGCTGTGAAGAGGAGTAAGACGAATGAGGGTACGTGCTGACACAGAAAGAACCCTAGACATGTAGAAGAGTATAAAGCAGTGTGTCATATTTTAAGGAAAATCAAAAGCATAGAAAAGGGCTTAAAAAGGCAAAGCCCAGTTCAAAGCAGGAATTCGCCTCCAGAGAAAACCATGAGCTTAGAGATTACTACTACAGAGAGATTTTATTTTTTTGTACCAGTCTTAATCTTTTATGAAAGAGTGAACTCCTGAAAGGGTATGCAACAACCTATCAAGTTATGAATGGATTTCATAGCATACTAGTCAGCTTCCCATCATTGTGACAGAATCCCTAGAGGATTGCCTGATAGGTTGGAAAAAATGTTCAGTTCATAGTGCAGTCAGTTCTAGTCTGCAGTCAGTGCCCCTAAGGTTTGGGGTTTGTGGCAAGGCAGCACACCATGGAGAGTACACGGCACAGCCAGACTGCTCACTCACCCGAGCAGCCTGGAGGGGGAGAACAAGAGGATGGGCTCGGTCCCGCATTCCCCTTTGAAGGCTCAGTGGCCGGAGGATCTGCTACTCTGCACCTCCCAAGATTCCACCACCTCCCACCGCTGCCCGCTGGGCCCAGCCTTCAGTGCACAGGCTCAGGGGTCATGCAGCGTCCAAACCGCAGCTCACAGTTCCTTTTGGCTTCCTAGAAACTTCATTCCAGTGTAGCCCTGAGGTTCAAAAGAGGGCTATATTAGCAATTTAGTTACACAGGAGTCTTTCTAAAACGCTGCTCTTCTAAGAGCTTTATATCTAGATTAATCTAGTTACCCAAGTCAAACATGCTCCTCAGAACCTGGCACAGGAAGGCATATGTGGAAGGGAGAAAATGGACACTCCTGTCTTCTTATTGTACATATCATTTTAGTTTAACTCTTTTAAAGACAATTGTATTTGAGTGTGCATATGTATTCTAATTTTATCTGGCTAAGATATTTAGAAATATTTTGTATGTGAAAAATTTTTATAAACAACTGACAATTTCTCCCCCCCCCCCCGCCCTCTGGAGATTGAATCTAGGGCCTTCTGACCCAGCTATATCTCCAAGCCCTTTTTGTTTTTTTTTCTTGAAAAAAGCCCTTGTGACATCACCAGAGGGGCTCAAACTTGGGGTCCTCCTACCGCAGTGTCCCAGAGTACTGACACTACAGACATGCGTCACCACCCTCAGCATGAATATCTTATAATACCATTACATTTTCATGAATGTTTTCTGACCAAAGTAGGTAGGTTAAGGACCCAGGTTTCTGGTACGGAAGCTACCACCAGTGAGCCATGTGATTTCACAGAGTGAGTCTATTCTTAGTTCCCCCATTTCCTCCATGAATGCCGTGAGGACCTGACCTGACTAGGGGAGAGAGGTCGGAGAACCTCTGCCCCATCCCTGATAGTCCACGATCCTTTGAATTTACTTTTTCCAAGAAAAGATTCAGGGCAACATTTTACATTTATATTTTTCATCGTTAAATTCACTTCAAAATATGTAAGTTTTAAAATGTTTCTGACCCTCATGCTTTTCATTACACCATGCTCATAGTTGAAACTTATGGAAAATATTTTTGACCATCAAAAAACTCTTTGTGGAAGAGCTTCACTTTATGCGGACAATATGTTTTCATAATTAGTAATCCTAAAAAAAATAGCTAAAATATTATTATAAGTAAGAAGTATTCATAAAAGTCGGGATGAAAGACAAAGCCACAGAAAAATTATAAAAATGGCATTTTCATGAAATGGAAATCCAACAAAATTACTAAAAATATTAATTGTAATAAAAACAAAATATTGCAAGCTAGGGAAGTTATACAGAAGATCTACAACCTCTAAAAATAAGGTTTTTTACTTAATCAAGGTTGTAAACAATATTACAATTCAGTAATTATTTCTTAAATGAATAGAGAAAGCTAAAAACTAGAAGAAAAAGTACTAAGATCTTTAAATATTATTAACAGTGCAAACAGTATACTTTTTGATTCAGCAGCTTTTTAAAATATAATCTAAGTAATGGAAGAGTTCTTTTTTTATTTCTTTGGGAATTTCTATTCAGTCATAGAGTGCAAGTTTTAATTTTAAAATGATGTAGTAGTTTTATCTCACTGTCAACCCTTGAAGATGTTAGAATATAGACAAGCAAGAGTACTTAACTGTCTTAATTTAAAACAAAGAAATAATCACGAACCTAAACTAAAGAAAATCCTTAAAACAATGTGAGATTTCAAACAAAAACATGGAAAACGTTCATTGGTATGTTCTCCTTTAGACTTCGGCCGGTACACTGTTCCCAACTTTAAAAAATTTGTCCAGTGATCGGTGAAGAGATTAGGGCCAAGGGTGGGTGATAGAATTAGGAGTGCTTTTATAAAAACCGAGTCTTACGCCGTGGTATCGAGAGGTGGAAAAGAAAGACAGACTGGCAGCATGCTGTGTAATTACCAGCAAACTTGTCTAGGACTGGAGTCTTGTAAAGATCGGACAGGAAGGAGAGAAAAGAAGCAGATTCTGAGACTTAAAATAACTACTCGGTGACAGGTTAACCTAATCATTCGAGGGCCTGAGTGTATTCCCCAAGGTGAGTCAGCATTACAGATGTGCTAGGAAAATGTTCATTCCAAAAAAAGCATGGATTGAAACTGTAGACTGTGCCCAGTTGAGCACTAGTGACCTGTTTTTCAACAAGTAGCTGAACTGGAGAAAATCATTCAAAGATGAGTAATTACTTAAGTCTGCAGCTAGTGTATATGTAGTGGGGGAAAGAAAAAATGGAAACCAAACAAGAAACAGCTTCAGGCACCTAGAAAAATAGTTTCAATAATATGTAAAAAGGTATCATTAGACAAACTTCAATGAGATAGAAGAGATTGGGAAAAAGAAGTTAATACAAAGAAATGATGGCCTAGCAAAGTGTAGGAAAGAAAGAAACCTACCACAGAAGGTAAAGTTCCATTAGAAGTAATAAAAGGTAGAAATGACCAAAGACACAATCAGAAATGTAGATATGGAAGGAATCAAAAGGAAAATAAAGAAACGGTAAACACACTCAAGATATTTGCAATTATGAAGTTCTTTAAAAAAGAAAAAAAGAAAGTTAAGTAAATAAAGCAGAAAAACGATACATTTGGGTATTTGTAAGAGAAAGTCTTATAAAAATATTTACATCCACATGGGAAAAGAGTGCAGTGCCTGACGATGCAGGACAGTTTCCGTGCTTCAGTTATATTTAGTGAACTCTGTGATGTTCGTGGCACTGGAGACACATTCATAACCTACAGGCACATATCCCACGCTCCCAACTAATTTGTGTCCCAGTTTGGGAGAAATGGACATAAAACAAGTAGAAAATAAATCAATGTGATAGTTTTACTTTGTGGCAAGTGTTTTTAAGAAAATAAGGTACCATGATTTCATTTAAAATAAGACTCATAGCTGAGTGAGAAACCTGGCTTCTCTGAGGAGGCAACACTGGAGATCAGATCGAGAAACGAAAAGTAAAGAAATAGCAAGAGCCAAGCTCCACAGCAGGACTGAGGACCAGCATAGCCAAAGTCTGGGTAGGAGGGCTGCATGGTAGGAGGTCACGGCAGCCAGCGCCCTGCAGCCACCGGAGTTTGGTGTTTTGCTAAGAGCCCTTGAGCAGTGATGTGGAGGGCAGGTCCTGGAGGCAGACTGCAAATCTGAGAAATCAGAAGTGTAAAAATCAAAATAAGACTGTCAGAAATCTGTTGTAGAATTTATATACCGTGCACATACCCTTGCTGAAATAATGACCAAACCACATACACTATATACTGTACTATATATACAGTGGTATGTTTTTTAAAATTCAGTCCAAGGAAACGTAGTAGTACCAAGCAATAGTAAGCTAGTAAACTTCATTACCTACCCAGATTCCGATAGTACATTAGAAATTTAACAAGGCAAAATTTAGAGATCACACGTGCATAGCCGCTGAGAGAGAACAGCAGTGAATTGGTGGCAGGGTTCTTACTATGGCCAGGAAGTTTTGAAACAAATAACATAGCAACAGTAGACAAAGGTAAGTGTCTGTTCAGGTTAGTTAATGGTTTCCACTAGAAGAAAGAAACACTGTCATAATTCTCAAACACAAGCTGAGGCAAGAGGAAACTGTAGGAAACTGGATTGATGCAGTAAATGTTGAGAGAAGAGGATAACAGTACAGTACAAATAAATTATGATAAATTGGAGGTAAGAATCAAAATATATCAAAATCATGACAAAGGCAAAAGTGTAAATTGCTAGATAAAAGATATTGCATTTTTTAAAGTTCTTTTTCAATGCAGTAGATGCTTTGTACAATAAATGTACCTAAACCAAAATATGAGAGATTGGAAATGAAGGAATGGAACTCAAAAGCAAATGCTAGTGAAAAGAAAGCACATGAAAATAAAAGTCAGTTTACATTGAAGGCTAAACTACTAAAAGTATAAAAATGAAAACAGAAGTTTACTAAAACGTACAGTGTGAGCTCTCTTCTGTAATTAACAGCATCAAAAAAGAAAATGTTTATAGAGTAAACACAATAAGGAATTTTAGTAGAGCAGTTTTGTTCTGATGGATTCATTTATTCGTTTGTTTATTACCAGCCACAAGAGGTGCGCTGTCTAAAGTCCCTGTCTCACAACTGCCCTCACCCACCCCACCTGCTTCTGTGATTTTGTGCAACACCAGCCCAAGGCCTCTGCCTATGTGGTTGGCCTGTGAAGCTTATCTCTGTTTATCACTGTCCCAGACGCTCCCACTTCCTGTCCCCAGCCTTTCTATCATGTCACATAAACTGACATCCTCCTAGCAGAGGTTCTTGGTTCTTGCCCGCCTAATGTGATGTCTTTAGGGAAAGTGTCCCTTCGGGCAGCTTTTCCACTTCCGCACTGAGTGCCCCTCCTCCCCTGCCATGGGAGAATGAAGTGAAAGACAGGTTAATGTTCACCCTAGATTGTGTTTAGTCCCACTGTGTTAGTATTTTAATGGAGAAACTTGAAATAAGATAGAATCCATTCGACGATCATTTGTAAAGCACGATTTTCCAGGCTGCTCATTTTTCATATGATATGTTTTTCTAAAGATGAAAATGAATGCAGGACCAAGCCAGGAATCTGTGAAAATGGGCGTTGTGTTAACATTATTGGAAGCTATAGGTGCGAGTGTAATGAAGGATTCCAGTCCAGTTCCTCGGGCACTGAATGCCTTGGTAAGATGATATATGAATTATATTTCACTTGGTAAATAAGACATCTGTTGTATGACATCATCACAGGAGGGCCCCACATACATGTTCTTGTCTGCTAAACAAATCCTGTCCAAGTGATCCATGGACTCCTTCCTAAAGGTGCACATCTATTAAAATGACGTGTATGGACATGTGCGTCTTGTATGCACGTCTATGTGTAATGTAAATAAAAATCTTAAATCGTTTTTCCAAAATTAAAATTAATTAAACTATGGAAAATGTAACTTCAGTGAAACTTACATCAGGAGATGATTTAATTCCAAAAGAAAATATTTGCAGTGTGATGTAAGCTCTGCCAATATGAATGCAAAGTAAATACCCCATTTCAGAAATGTTCTGAAAGTTAATTTTTATATCACATCACAGAAATGAGTTTTACAAAATATTTTCTTGTGAAAAATTGAAACTTCACATGTTATCTGGTATTTTAATACTAACGGGTATACATTATTATGGGGCTATCGTAAAACTCAAGGGATGTAAACAGAAAGAACAGCAAGCATGAAAAGAACGTGTTTCAGTTAGCAGTTTTCTCAGCATGACGTCAGCCTCTTCAATCCTAGAAGTTTTTATTTAGTAAAATATACTGTTTATTGTTGTCTCTACCCCAGCCCTTTATGAATGACTAATCTTGTGCAAAATAGAAAACATAACCTTCAAGGAAAGTCTAATTTTCTGCTGATAGTATAGTAATCTATAACCCTTATTAAAGGTTTCCATCGTATCATTTTTTGCCAAATTTAATGAACTCTGTGGTGAAAATGTACTTGATATTATTTATTAGCAACAAAATTTTGTAATTGTTGAGCCGGCGAAGCAGTGTAAACAGTCCACAGGAAAGAATACCGTACTTAGCTTTTTAAAAAACGATGGCTGAGAAGAAAAGCATGAATTGTCCTACTGAAGTATCAGTTCCCTGACCTTGACTCACTGTTTGTCGTTCTAGACAATCGGCAGGGTCTCTGCTTTGCCGAGGTGCTGCAGACCATGTGTCAGATGGCATCCAGCAGCCGCAATCTTGTCACCAAGTCAGAGTGCTGCTGTGACGGTGGGCGAGGTTGGGGCCACCAGTGTGAGCTTTGCCCGCTTCCTGGAACTGCCCAGTACAAAAAGATATGTCCTCACGGCCCAGGCTACACCACCGATGGGAGAGGTGAGGAGCCAAGGAGCGTCGTGCATTTTATCAGCACATGGGTTTCCTTCACTCCGATTAATTTGAAGGAAAAGTGAAACATTGATTCAGTGATAATAACTAAAATATTTGTATGTTTATGTGTGTTACAATACGTAAATAGAATGCTTTTAACTAACATTTTTAGAAACTTTTAGATTGATTCCTCATATCAAATGTAAGACATAGAATTAATTATTCCCAATTTAACAAATGAAGCCGAAACACACGGCTAAGGTAGCAGTAAGAAATGTTTGAAAACAAGACCCTTTTTTTAAACCTATGAATGGCAGGAATCTGATGCCAAAGCCGTGTTCGTAGCCTCAAAACTATTCTTGCCTTTTAAATAAGTACTGTTTATTTCAGTTTATTAGGAACTCGTTCCATTTGTAGTCTAGTCACAAACTAGCCAGTATCATGATTGATTAATGGTTTCAATGTTGTTATACAACATATGACTATTGTAATACATACCATTTTCCTCCATTCCTGAACAGATTCCCAATTTTTACATGACTCCTTTGCTAACAAAAGCTTTTCTTCAAAACCTAATGTAAATATGAGCTTGATGCCAAAACTGTGGGAAGCTGTCACAAATTCCAAATTAGTTGGATTTCCAAGAGGTAGCTCTCTAGATCACTGAAAAAAAACTATGGAATGCAAAATGAGTCATCCCAAAAAGAACTAAACAGCCTTGTTTATCACTTCAGATTATTTTTCTCTCCCTTCTGTGTTGCCATTCCTTGAATACTGGAAAGGTGCTTCACAGCGACCTTTGCTGATAGGTACTTGGGTTCCTTGGTGTCTCTCCCAATCTTATCATGGTCACTTTGCATTCATATTGACTTCTGCCTTTGTTTTCTCTTGTCTTCTTGGCCTACAGACATTGATGAATGTAAGGTGATGCCAAACCTGTGCACCAGCGGCCAGTGCATCAATACCATGGGCTCCTTCCGATGCTTCTGCAAGGTCGGCTACACCACGGACATCAGCGGGACGTCTTGTGTAGGTGAGGCGAGCAGCCTTGCAGCAAGGGCAGGTCACCTTGCTTCCTACTGGTTACTTCTGTCAGTTCAGTGTCTTTGTTAGGGAGCTGCAGGATAGACATTTTATTCGAGTAATGTTGCTTCTCTCAGTGATGTGGTTCTCACTAACACAGTTCTCACCCCTCTTCTAATCATGCGGATGCAGAATTATTCATCAAAAACATATATTCAGTAGGGAAACATAAAATTATAAAACATACCTTTAGAACTTTGTGTTTTAATTTAAAATTTGTAAGTAGCACATGTATCATTCTTGTGTGAATGTGTTTGCATATTTAAAGGGAACGTGTGTTCACTATTTTTGCACAAAGTCCAGCAGTTAAGCCTCTAAAATTTCCACTTGCAAAGCAATCTTGATACAAAACTTTTTGACTATTTTACATTTCCTTTTCTTATTTTTTTGCCTCACCCACATCACCCTATGCCAGTTGGGAGGGGAGGACTGGCACTTACTGAATCTTTCCAAAGTAGTTCACTTAGTTTTCACTGAAGAAATCATCTGGCAGGCGTGGTGGTGCACACCTGTGATCTTAGTGCTCTGAGAGGCTGTGGCACGAAAGTCACAAGTTTGAGGCCAGTCTGGGCAATTTGGTGGCTCAGTGAGACCCTGAATCAAAACTCTAAAAAAAAAAAAAGGCAGTTTAATGAGCTGGAGGTGTAGCTCAGTGTAAAAGCCCTGAGCTCAATCTCAGTCTCCAGTTTGTTAACAAGACAGGGGAGGGGGAGACACCTTCTCTCTCCCTATTTCATCTGCTTGTGTGCTATCCCATGAAATTACTGATTTAGTAACAAGCACATCACTTTTACTTAGACCTTGATGAATGTTCCCAGTCTCCCAAACCATGCAACTTCATCTGCAAGAACACAGAAGGGAGTTACCAGTGCTCCTGCCCTCGGGGCTACGTCCTGCAGGAAGACGGGAAGACCTGCAAAGGTGAGAGAGGTGCCAGCAACTGTCTCTCTTCTTTCACGTTTGCATGTCAGGTCAGCAGGGCGACACTGCGTGCATCACCTTCCTTAAAAGGCATCTTCTGGTGACTGTTTATTCATAGAAAATGACCCATACCACAGGGCCCACTGCAGAAGGCAGAGAAAATTAAAACCCAGGTGCCAGTAGTTTGCTTCTCATATAGCCAACCACAGTGTTTTAAAAAAAAAAAATGTTATTGAGGGTGGAATTGAAATGAGTCAGGATTTTGTTGTGTACTTTTTTTGTTGTCTACCTAAGCTTTTGTTTCTCTAAGCTATGTTTAGCACACATTTACTGTAGAAAAATGAAGATGAATAAGAAATTTGTGTACTGTGCTTACATAGTAATAAAATTATGGAGCTAACTTACTAGATTTTTAAGTGTCAGTACTACATTAATCTGTTTTATTTTATGGGAAGCCCAATCAGTGTTAAATTAATGGACTGAGGAGATTTATTAAATAGGGATTATTCTCAGTGAAATTCCAAGATTTATTTTCAGGACATGTGAAACATAAACTAACTTAATGGCTAGTCCAGTAATTGATTGTCACATCTGTATGCATGTCATTCAGCTGACCAGGTCCATTCAGTGTGGTTTTTAGTGGACACACACCAGTCAGTTCTTCTCTTTTCACTTAAGAAAATATCAGGTGAAATTTATCAGTAAACTGATGATGTTTATTGTATGGATTACAAATCTTTTTGGTTATTTCAAATATAATGAGTTTGTAAACCATTAAAATACAAGGAAATTTCCCTTCTTGGTTGATGATGATAATATTTTATTGTCTTCATTTTTTCTCTTATAAAAGGGATAAGCTAGTATCTTGAGCCTGTTTAGTGAATTGATATTGGTAAATTTAATTTTGCAGTGTTTATAAAGTGACTGTACCTAAATTATTTAAGCTATAAGGTAAAAAGTTATTCATTCATCCGTGGTGGTAGATTTAAATATATTTTTTAAATTATTCATTCTAAACAAATATAAAATTTTCAGTTCTTTATTAGTAGAATCTAAATGTGAATACAATTTATGACTAAAATTACAGAGGTTGTGTTTTTTTTTCCCTCTGCTATTAATGACAGTGTTTTCATTTGGATCTAGCATATGTGACTGGAATTTTATGCTAGGACCTTCATCAGTTTCCAGATTGTGGTTTTTGGTGTGTTTTTTTTTTTTATTTTAAAGAGGATAAGACAGAATAAAACCAATCGAAACAAACCAGTGTAAAAGATACCGGACTTCAAAACATTACAAAATCAACAGTAGTTACCAAAGTGCATTTTGATGTCTTCAAAATAGCTGCATATAACTTCAGATATAGTGAAAATCAAACAGAATAGAATAGAAACAATAAAAAAAACAATGGATTCAATAAAGGACTTCAGAACAAGTCAATAGTAAATCCAAAATGGCTGCCACAATATATCTTGCTATCTTTGGAATAGCTGCTTCTACCATCGGATTTGACATAATCAACAGAACAAAAGAGAATAAATGGTGGAGTTTTTTTAATCTCTCTTTTAATAGGAATAAGTGACCGGCCATGTAATAAACTGCATTAAGTTCAGGAGTTATAACCTTAACATATTAGCTTTGAGAAAAGTTCGTGGAACCTGCTCTGATTTGGACATTGAATTTATTTTAAGAAAACCTGTATCATGTATTAACTTCATTATCCTGTCCTAGAAGTGCTGCTTAAGCATGAGAAAAGAGACTGCTTGTCATGTACACATGGGAGCCCACAAAGATTCCTCACAAACGTAGCCAGAAGCTTTCATGAGATGTGTACGCCCAGCGTGGCTACATGAGGAAGGGTGTGTGGCCAGGTAACTCTCCTCCTCTTTCCATGGACCTCTCTTTCATTTCAGACCTTGATGAATGCCAAACCAAGCAACACAACTGCCAGTTCCTCTGCGTCAACACTCTGGGGGGTTTCACGTGTAAATGTCCACCTGGTTTCACCCAGCATCACACCGCCTGCATCGGTAAGACACAGTGACCTTTGGGAACTTTCACAGACTCTAGGTAGATACGTAAAAGCTGTATTTTAAACAGTAGCTAGGCTGGGGATGTAGCTTAGTGGCCCAGCACCTGCCTGGCAAGCCAAGGTCCTGAGTTCAATTCCCGGTACCCCTTGCCCCCTGAAAAAAACTAAATGGTAGCTAAATCGTGTCTTCATACTTCTGTTTAGAACCAATACTTTGTGTTTAATGGTCTGAAGAAGTTTCTAGTAATGTAGGCTTTTTTCACAAAAACAGTATCCAAAGGTAAGAAGCGTGCATGGGCACATCCATGGTGGGCTTAGTCCATGTGGCGCTTCTAGAGCTCATTCTGCAGGTAGCCATGGCATTGAGATAAAATACAATGGAAGGCGCACGGTGATGTTGATACTCACCCTGGTTTGTTCTTATTCTTGCAAGGCATAAGTTAAAGACTTTCAACCTGCATTATCTAATGTCATGCCTTCGGATCACCCTAACGTACCTTTTAGTTTCAAACTTTAGAAATAAGCTCTTTCTTACCAGTGATAGCTTTACTATGACAATGGATTCTGGCTTTAACGCCTCTACGATACTGTTCTCGTATAATGAAAACTTAGGGTTTCATACATCACTTCTTCATGTAGTGAGAGGTAAACCCTTTAATGAATGATCGGGGAGCTTCACAGCCTCCTCCTTGGCTTTGCTAGACAACAACGAATGTGGGTCACAGCCCTCACTTTGTGGAGCAAAGGGAATCTGCCAGAACACCCCCGGGAGCTTCAGCTGTGAGTGCCAGCGAGGGTTCTCTCTGGATGCTACTGGACTGAACTGTGAGGGTGAGTTCCTTTGCTCAGAATCCCTAACTTCGTAAGAGTAAACCTTTTGTATTTTTAAATTTGAAAACCATTCAGTGAGTAATTTAAATCATCCTCCAAAAGAATAAAGAGCATGTAACACAATTTCATCAATCCAAGCAATTGATTTTTGTTCATAAAATTTCATACATCACTTTGGGAATGGAGGAAAACTTGAATGTGGTTGAACAGAAGTTCTATGACTATGAAACAACTTCTAAAATAACCAAAACTATGTATTTATTCACTGACCCAAAAAATAATTGAGTTGAAAAAGCATTCTGCACCTAAAATGATTTACAGTAATGTGCAGATATACCAGAAAATAATAATTTGGCTTCTGTTCCAAGGTCCCTAAATGTGTCAGTGTGGTAAATGTAAAGAGAGAACCTGTCACCATAAAGAATTAGAGAAGCACACTGTATGCCCTGGGGAAACTGATGCTATTTGTATTTTTGCGGGCCGAGACTCTGCCCCGGCGCCTCCTGTTCTACAGAGGGAACTTTCTGCAAGGTCTCACCTGCAATAGGTGCTTGCCCTTATAAAAGTCCAAAGGAGCACTTTAGCGGGGCACAAAGTAAGAATCTGCCTCTCAAGTCAACAAAATATCATATCACTCTATAATATTCACATTGCAAGTTCTAGTGTATAAGACAAATGTGTAGATTGGTATGTTTTATGAAACACCCACATCTGAGATTATAGACTATGTAAAAATTGTATTGCAGTTTACTTTTATTGATTTATTTTTTAATGAATTTTCCTAGATATATAGGATTTTGAACTCCAGAAACATACTCAATGTATACATGCCTTATTTTTCGCCAGAGACGTTTATTTTAAAATTTCCAGTTTTAATAGTTTGTATGTGAAATCCCTGAGACACTGGAAGTATTTTGTACTGACAGCTGTCTGCCACGTGTGAGTTCAGATCGTGACCATCCACATAAGATAGCAGTTATTAATTATGTATATAAATTTGTTACACACCAGACATGCCAATTTTATTTCACTCTTTCTGAGTAGATTTCAAAGCCTCAGTTGTCATTCCAAGAAAGTATGCATATATGAACAAAGAAATTACTCCATATGTATAATAATACCACATCTTGTCTAAAAATAACATATTCAAATACTTAAAAGGCATTTGTATCTAATTAATCTTGACTGGCTATAAAAATTGTGTGCAAAGCCATTATACTTTTTCGACGTCTCTCTAATGCTTGTACCTTCCTAAAAAATGGGTATTACATGTGAATCAACTTTGGATCTACTGGAAAATGTAATGAGAAAATACATACAATTTACCAAATAAGTCATACCACATGCAGTTAATCAATCCAAAATGCACAACATTTGTGGTTGCCACAGTTGATTTGCTAAAATTAAGCTATTTTCAGGGCACTGACGTGCCACGTGCCATGGTCTGACAGAGAGCAGAAGAATGAGGTAGTTTCTTATCTCAGAACTATGCTTTGCACCACCCCTGACTAACAGTAATGTGACTTGGAAAATAATCACAGCCTCTCTGTGCACTTTGTCTTGTTTATTTGTTCCCCCAAACTTTGGGTTCGGAGTGCCTTTAAGAATGAGAAGAGAAAAGGCATAATGATTGTCTTAGTTACTTTTTACTCATCACTGAGACAAAATACCTGATGCCCAAAGCTGGGAAAGGAAAGGTTTATTTCTTACAGTTTTTGAAGGTTTCAGTCCATACTCAGTTGGCTCCAAGGCAGGGTGGCATGGTGGGCCGCAGTTCATGGCGGCTGCAAACAGCAAGTGGAAACTGGCAAGAGAGAGAGACACCTTCTTCCTGCCATTACATCACATCCTGGCTCCACCCCTAGGAGGGTGTAGCACTGACACCACCAATCCAAACACTAGACAATGAACCAATCACAAATGCACAATGCAAATACATGAGGCCTGGGGGCCACCGACATAAACCATGACATCCCACCCCTGGCCCCCAAAGACTCATGTACAACCTTATACAAAAGACATTTAGTCCATCTCCAAAAGTTGCCAAAGTCCTAACATTTTCAGTGTTGCTGAGAAGTCCAAGTCCCAAGTCTTCTCCAAGAAGTCCAAGTCCCAAGTCTCCTCAATATCTATGGCAAACTTAACTGTAACCCCCTGTACAAGTGAAACAAGGTTAAACATTTCTGAAATGCAAAGGCACAAAATAAACACTACCATTCCAAAAGTTACAAACGGGGGAATATAAAGTATTGGAAACAGAGCAAGTCCAACATCCAGCAGGGCGAACATTAAGTCCTAGAGTTCCATGCTCAGCATTTGAAGCAATCTGGTTGCAAGCTCCAAAAGGCTTGGGTGATTCCACCCCCAGGGCACTTCCAGGGATTTCAGCTCCCACAGCTTCTCTCTTAAACCTTCTCTGCTCAGTTTTTGCAGCTTTCCTTGGATGATCCACGTTCTTGGCTTTTCCAAACTTCTGGGGTCTCCATTGCACCTTTGGCTTCACCCTTACATCTTTACAAATTGCCCTCTCAGGGGCACACTGCTTGGCCTC